>PTEX01000041.1:3489693-3649751 GCA_003342815.1 Eudromia elegans | reverse complement strand
TAAAATAAAATAAAATAAAATAAAATAAAATAAAATAAAATAAAATAAAATAAAATAAAATAAAATAAAATAAAATAAAATAAAATAAAATAAAAATAAAAATAAAAATAAAAATAAAATAAAAATAATTAAGCATCTTACAAGAACCACCTGGGAAGCCAGAACTCAGGCACAGAGCAGCTACATCCTGGCCTAGAGCTCCCATTGCACTTTTCCTCCCTACAATCCCTGTGGGAACAGTCAGCATCCCTCTCCCGTCCACCCAGTCCTGCCCAATTTACCCTGATGGATATTACCCTTGTGATTAATGCACAAGCCGGATGGGGTTTTTTGGAGGTTAACACAACATGCTGCAGTACAGTAAACCCAATAAACACTCCATTGTAAATCAGGAGGGAAACCTACAGCCAACCCTATTCTGCTGACAAATGTTACAGCTAAATGCCTTTTGGCATTTACTTGAAATGACTGTCTTTAGCGAGGCAGGCAGAGAGCCGAAACATTTGTCTGCAGAACTGCATTCCTTCATTATTAGTTTTTCCCCCAGAGTGTACCTCGCGAAAATACATCTGTAATATTAGAAGGAATCTTTAGGAACCCATTCTCCCGCCTGGCAGCGGCATCTCTTAAAAAATGTAAATTACAGGGCAGATTGTGGCATGTGGGCTGGGCTGGGGATTATTTTTTATTATTATTTGATAAATTATTCACTACCTTTCTCTTCAGATCAAAGAGCAAGGCAATRTAAGTCCATTAAGCAAGCTTAATATATAAATTAGACGCTTTGCTGAAATTATTATAATCCAGAGCAATTCTCCTGTACTTTTTCCCCCACCTAGCCGAACGCTGCTTCAGGTTTCCAATACATACTAATGAAGGCTGGCTGGTAGAAAGCTATTTTTATTTGCCACCACTCTGTTGGCTGTGACTTGCAGGTAAGATTTACCATTTTGTCACCCAAGGGTGAGCACGCACAAGGGGGATTATATGTTTGTTGAACACTGGAAAACATTTACAGCCTTCCAAAGGGTTCAGGCCGCTCTCAGCTTTAGTCTTGTAGACAAGGGCTGAGCCGCAGCACAGACCTTTCCATCTCTGCTGCCTGACCGGGCCCTCACTGATGCCCGTGCAAAAGTTGTTAAATTACAACCCTTTGTAAAGGGCTCAATGATGAAATCCACGTTCTGCAAACAGCCTTCACGTCAGCAGAGCCGCTTGGGGCACTGGGGATTATTTACCGCGGTCTCAGCTGCCTCCGTGAAGCCCGAAGGAGACCCGCGCACGAGTCCTCCTGCCCCGGCCATCGCTCGTGGCACGGAAAGGTGGATCCCGCTCCGTCCCAGCCCTTCCCTGGCTGTTTCCTTGATTCAGCTTTTGATGGAGTGGGCCCTGCTTAGGAGAGATGAGTTATAACAGCAGGTAAATCACAGATACTGCAGGCGATCRTGTCAGAGCTAAAGGTCATCCTTTATCTTCTTTGTTTCCCTGCCTTGCTCCGTACTGGCATCCCTGCGGAAGAGTGGGCGTGGGTATCTATATTATATGCATTCTGCAGGAGGAATTAATTACTGTAGACTGAAGCATACGGCAAGGTCCCTAACCACTGACTCCCACAGAACAACGTAAGCAGCAACTATTAGCTAATTGAATATTATTCTGGATCTACGTCACAGTGGGTGCTGCAACGACCATTCGCTACAGGACAAGTCTGCATTGTACAGAGGCTCCAGGGGGGAAACCGGTTCCCGAAATTCTCTCCTCACCACAAAYTGCAAGCAAGGAAGTTCTCTCCTTAGCACAGCATAGATGGCACACGCTGCCAGACGGAGCGGTAATTTTAGCTTGGAGTTCACGGAGACTAAAGCTGAGATTTATGCTATTTCTATGTTATTTTTTTTTTTTAAAAAAAATGAAAGATATTCAACTCATTTTGACGTTTGTGTAGGATGAATAAGCAAAACCTGCTCCTGAAGGAGAAACCTGATTAGAAGCACAGATACTGTCATATCCACGACCTGAGGCAGTTTTGTTTGATTTTTTATGACTTGGAGCAGATCTGTCCCCATCAAGTGAAGGTTCAAAGCGCAGCCGGATGCACTTGGCAGAAGTAATTGCAGCCTGTCAGCCAAGGCTCCGTCTTCCAGTTAAGTACCCSGACCTTCTGTGGGAGCAGGGGACCTTTCCCAAGCTCCAGCCCGGTCTGTCCCGTACAGTTTATTCTCCAAATGAGCTCTGCTAAACATCGTGATGCTGCTGCTCCAACGTGCACACTCGAGGGATGGGAGATTTTCACAGCTGCAGAGCAAGTCTTGTGCATCAGACTTTAGTTGTCTGCACAGGGAACAGACATAAGGATCTGTACGCTTGGATTTCCACACTTCTTTTAGGACACCAAGAAATAGCAGACCAAAAATCAGCCTAAATCTTTACAGTAAATTATGCCATCCAACTCTGCTGGAATTTACTCTAAGTCTAGTAATCTAGGGGTTACCCTGAGCACTCATCTGGCAAATCTRTGCCAGGATTTCCTAATAGTATATGACTGGTAATCGTTTTTAAGCATATTCAGAATTTCWAAGTCCACCTACACATTTTTTCCCCTTGTATTTCAGGAATATAGGTTACACTCTGTGGGTTAATACAATTGCAGGCTTCCTCCTGCTGAAATCAAACCCCTGAATTCAAGAGTATGCGCTCATATACAGTCCCATGAGCCTCAATACAAACCAAAGCACAGTTAATTCTTTTCAAATTGCAACAAAACAGTCATGTCAGCACTCCTCAAAGGCACTGTTTTTTCCACAGAAAAATCCAGGAAGGTCAATTTTTGTCCAGTGGAAGAAACAGAGCTATCGGAATCACTTGAGCCAATTTTTCTGGCCAACCTGATATTTTGTCCCTGTATCTTCATTCCACCAGTTTAAGAACCTCAGCAATATTTTAGACGGCCTTTTGGAAGCACTTATTTCAAATGCTTCCCCAGTTTCTTCCCTGTTCATCCCAATCTCCTTAGTGGGCTGGAGAGAGGGATTTTGGAGGCAATTCTGCACCACTGGGGCAACAGCAGAGCTGGCAACTCGCCAGCTTGAAAAGGCTTCAGCTTCACCACTGCAGCTCTGCAGACACTGAAACATAAGGCTGCACATCCCAGGAGTTTACTGCTGCAGTCTGTGTGCTCACCATCCGCCAKGGGATGGTACCTGGGCAGAAATCCACGGCCTTCTGTAATAACAGCTGCTTAATGCTATAGCAAAATGCACAAATTAATATACAGTGTCTCTGTACACGACTTCACATCCTGCAGGAACGTAATCTCAAGGGAAAGCACGAGTTTTTGCTCTGCTTTGCTTCAGATGTGGTGACTTGCTTCATTAGGCCCCTCACCAAGTGCCTATGGCTTAAACACAGTCACAAGCAGGCGGAGGTATTGGGGAAAGCAAGTGTGACAYTTTCTGGAGTCCTCTTGCAGTCAACACTGCTGCCTAGAAATTGCYAGAGGGAGGTTCAGGACAGTGGGATTCTCTATCTTCTCCCTCAGCATAGTCCAACTACTGGCATAAAGCCAGAATTTATAATCCACCAAATACATTTACTGAAGAACCTGGACAGTTCTGGACAGAACTCGTGCATGCTCTTAACTGTGTTTCAGAAGTGCATTATGGAGTTTCAAATGGAGAGGAGATATGTAGGATGCTCACATCCATCGTCCTGCAAAGAGGATCCAGAGGAGCGTGGATCTCACAGGGAAGACCTGTGTTTATCCCAAAGCAGCCTTCTTTTTCCCCCCTCGAAGACAGTCTGTCTTATCTGCAAGGGCCAGACTGCTACACGTCCTAACTTCACCTGCTCAAGCAATTTCATGGGCTACAGCTCGATGCTCACAGGATGCAAAGCACAAATGCAGTCCAGTTTAGACTTGATGTCTAGTAGTGAAGCAAAAGGCTATCCCTTCCCTCTGTCTAAATTATAAATATTTTTTACAACACCGCACTCTGCTTGCACAGTTTTCTCTTACCGTTCCTCTAGCATTTTGTTTTCCACTTAAACAAACCAACATGTCCAAAGATGCCTCCTGCACACACGTTCAGAWTTGCCTATGAAGAGTTCTGTCAGACAATAAATATTGTTTCTTGACCAAAAAGCTTAAAAATACATTTTAGCATGTTTTCTTTTCAAAAAAAGACACTAAATAGTGCCATTTTTATCAAAAGAAAATATCCTTTTCTTTAATTGAAGTGAGTTTTTGAAGATCTTCTAGCTGAACTAAATACTTTGGGGATTTTTTTACCTTCACGTACTACTGCTAGGCTTGATTTTTTACTTTTAATTTTTCAGACTATTCACCTTGTACCTGTTCAAAAGCATTTGCTTGCTCCAACATGCCCCTGTGCCTGCCTGCTTCTTTTTGYGCTCAGCTTTTATAAAGAATGACCTCAATTTTATTCAAGCTCTGTATGAAATGCCTTTTTTTTTGTTTTTGTGATTGAATTTCTCAGTGAACCCTTGTGCACTGTATGTACTTCCYGCAGACTAGGACAGTATCATCTGTGTGGTTCAAAAGTTCAATCACTGATTTTAGAACATCARTATTTTTCCAGAACCCGTCGGTTTTTGGGAGACATATTCCCTCAAAGTGAAGACCAGGGCAAGAGTGCGTGGGCAGAGGAGGAGTCTGACCGGATTCTGCACTCAGCTCTGCYGGCAGGGGCAAGGGCAAACAAAGACCACAAAGTTACCCAAATGTAACAGTCCTATCAAATCAGAATCAAACTATTTCAATTGGCATCTTTTCCCTCAAATTCCATCTGTTCAGAAGCGACACTTTGACTGTTTCATATAAATTACAGCTCATAGTATCTTATCCTTCCACACACCACTCTACAAAAACATTTCTCACCTCTGCAAAGGACAACAGATAATTGTTCTCAATTATCTCCRTTTTATAGATAACCAAAGTAGGAGAAATCCCATTAGGCCAAGCAGATACTGAATCCATATTCCCTACGTCCTAMGTCCATGCCTTATCTGCCAGGTTACGTTCAAACATTTTGCATTCAAGCTATAGATTCTGTGCAGTTTAAGTACTGATTCCCACATCCTTCCTACTAAATGACCTTTTTGCACGCCAAGTATAATGATGAACACAGCAACATCTCAAAAAACTTACTGGTTGGTTAACTGATATTCAGCTGTGCAGCMAAACAAAATACCAGTGGTTTTAAAGAAATATAGATGGCTACATAAAGAGCAACGAGCAATAAATGCAAAGAAGGAAAGAAAGACACCGTTGCATCAAGTGGAAAATGGTGACGGCGTCCTAGCATAGACTCACACACCACAGAGGGTTGGAATCGCTCCAATATGGAAATAGTGCAAGGTGCTCTAATTTGAGGGGCCTTCTGATGTCATCTCACGGGAGCTCTGAAACRCGGCAAGACAGCAGGAGACAGGGGGATGACACTAGCGTTTCCCGGGAAGAGGAACAGCAAGTGACAGGATTATTGGTTTCCAATAGAAGCATTCTGTAAATAGACAAAGGTCTGCCACTTGATATTCTATGAAAGCAAATACCAAAACCACCACACGGATCTTCGAAAAAGAATTCCAAAGGATTTTAATAATGGTTCCTCGTCCTTACCCCTCAGCCCCAAGCTCATTCCAAGCAGTGACTCTGCGGCAGCGCCACGTTAATCATAAGCTATGGGGAAGGAGTTGGTGACTTTGTTTTCTGTCTTAGCAGAAGGCACTAAAGGACAGAAGGAAATATGAAAAAAGACTTTCTATATTTGGGTTCAAAATATTATTTTTGTCATTACTCATTAGAGCTCATTAAGACATCATTCAATTCAAACATCACAACCTGCCATATTAGGAGCAACAGCAAAAATTCTGATTTTCCAGATTTAAACACTTTTTTTTTGGATAGTGAAACAGAGAAGTGTTGGAAAGAAATGCTTAATGAAGCAGCAGCTACAGCAGAAACAGCAAGATACGCTATAGTACCAGGAGTGCTTTTGGATCATTACAAGCGCTCCGATGCTAGCAAGTCTTCTGGCATAGAAACACTGGAGAAAAACTATTACACTGAGAAAAGTTTTTTGGCATAACCCTGGTGAGATATGTGTGCACCGACCAAAGCTGAGGCTGAGCTGAAAGCTTGCTGGGATGCAGAAAGTCCACACCGAGGCAGTTACTGCGAATCTCATTTCTCCTGGTGCAGTTTCAAACTTGATATGAACAGACCATGAAACAGAATGATACTAAAATGGATGCACCTGATTTTGACACCAAAAAAAAAAGCGTTTTCCTAACTATATCTTCTTCATTTCTTTGCTATGGTGCAAAATCATCCGTTTTCAAAGGCCCAAGGATGATTTGCATGTGTTCCTGATGCAAAAAGACATCTTGTACCAAAAAGCAGAAGAAGAGGTGCAAAGTTTCATCCTGCGTCCCTGCATTCCCTGTGCTGTTGTAGGTTAGCTTGGAAGGACAAATGCTTGTTCTTCTCGTAGCCAACACAATACACCCTGGGCAAACAAACCCCATCCTCTAAAGTCAAATGGCTGCAACAACAACAACAACGTGAAACATTTTTCTATTTGTTTTCCATTTTATATTAAATGACACTGACATTTAACTTACTACCAAAAGGCCACATTTGCTTAAATGCAGCAGGAGCTGGAATTTTAATACTTTTTTTTTCCTGTTTTGCTTAATGAAGTCAATTGTACGAGTTGTTGTTGCCATTGTTTTTCCCCTCGGTAACATTTCAGGTGAACTCTGATATTCATACACGGCGCAGGCTGACAGGAGCTCTCACCGAGAGCAACCCCGGATAAAGCCGCAACCTGGTGACACACGGAAAGAGGGACGAGATCCAGGAGAAGCAGCACTGGGTGCCGGTGAGGCCAAGGAATGACGGCAGTCGGACATGGAGACAACCCTGGATGGGTGAAGCCAGAGCCATCAACTGCAGCTGGCAGCAGCTTCCCCCTCTCTGATGCTTGTCCTGCTCCTTCGCTGGCCAAGAATCTTATAAAAAGAGATTGGAAGTGAAAATCCTTCTTCCTGAGAGCAATGCTATTCRGTCCAGAGGGGAATAAAGTTAAAATCTGGGAAAATTAGTTCTGCGGAAAAGGCTTTAGAATCTATTAAGCGAAGCTGTGCRGAGGTTGTTAGAGTCTATATCTCACTAACTTTTATGATAACTCATCCCGATTATTCTGCAGAGTCTCCTGTGGAAAGCACAGCCAGAACCCTGCATTTGATTGAGAAAAACCAGCGCTGACATGAAAGGTGGACTGGGATATGATACATAAAGATTTTGCTATTTTTACATGTGCAGTGATATTTAGAAAGGTTGGAAATCATGTTTAGGTTTTACCTATTCCTGGTGAAATGGGCTGCCAGAGGATTTTTCTGACAGCAGCCGCTGGGCACTCGCCCATTATTCCAAGGCAGCGAATACGCTGTAAACACAGCGGGTCCTRGGACTTCATTCATAAAATATTAGTGAAAGACCTCAGACAGGGTGGGAGCAGCAGCGGCCTTTTCCTGCTGTGATTCCCTGACCCGGCTGGGCGCGCATCTCCCGATGCTCTCGGAGCATCATCCCCACAAGCCATGCACCCTGGCCCACCACTGCCCCGGGCAGGATGCTCCTGTGCCACTTCCAGTTGCTCCGAGGGGTCTCGGGGCCCGCGTGAAGAAGCGTCCTGCCCCATGGACCGGTCACGCTGGTGACTCCAAATAAAAACTCTCCCCACCCAAGCTTGCGCTTCAGAAACCASCACAGGACACTGAAAACAGCTCAGGGACTGACAGCACGATCACGGCCAGGCTCTGCCCGAAGACAGCTTTGTTTCGTGTAGGTTTTCTGACGTGCATTTCACTGATGCCGGAGACTTCACCACTATTCTTCAGTCCACATGCCCACCACGAACGGCAAGAACAGTATTACRTGGTAAAAGAAAGCACGGAATGATTAATTGAGTAGATTAACCTCCAAAACACTAGGGCCAGCTGTTTTAGCACATTGAGTTTGAGACCAATATGCTGAACCAGCTGTTCTTATATGTAAGGTAAATTTGCCCACTTTACATTGCAATGTGAATAGYTTCATCCTGCTTCATATCTTATCARCCTCRGTGGACATCTAGAACATTGCCAGTATTTTTGATAATAACCCTGAATTTCTTTTGCATATTAGCCACTACAAGGATGTCAACTGATTTACTCAACAACATGATCAGCAATAGGGCCGAGCTTTSCCTGCCTTTCCATGGGAAGCGCACGCTGCTCCGAGTGCTGCTGTTTGCAGCAAGATGCTCAAGGAAGAGCTGAAGGGAGGAGATGGTTTCAGGCGGGCTCTGGCAGCAGCACGTGCACTCTCTAAGCCCAAACTCTGCTTGGGCTCCGGGCACTCTCTCCCCTTGTTCCCAAGGCAATGCAAAATGCAGACCCATGCAAACATGTGCATGGGATTAATATAATTTCCTTTTCCAGTGCATGAAATGTCTTCATTAGCTAATGAAATGCTAGCCAGCTGTCAGTAGCAGGGAGCATCTGAGACAAACTACCCCTGGAGTAATTCACAAGGGGAAACCGTTCAGGAAAACTCTCCTTCCTCTGTACAGTTGAGCACACTTTGGAAACATTAGGATATCTCATCTCTCCTACCCACAGAAATCAGGAATCCAGAGCCCACCTTACACTCTGCCTCTGCCTTCCCTCTGCAGTGCWACGTGGTCAGGCTCCTCCAGAGAAAAGGAAAATATCTTGGGATGTTACTTGCACCTACAGGTCAAGCTGCAGAAATGGTTGCGATCCGGGTGCAAGGAAAGGCTCCTCCAGGAGTCTTGGAGGGGCTGATGAGAGCACTTGGCACCAGGACACGGTCATATCCATTCTCAGCATTTCTAAACCATTGATAAACCTGAACAAGCAGGGCCCAGGCACAAAGACGATTTGTCATGCCCAGCACTCCACGCGTTAAATCGCATTTCTACCTTCTCATTCGCCCTGGAAGCCTCTTTGGAATTTGCTTAATTGGCAGGATTTTAAGAGCTGGGGTCAGACCCAGGCACTCACTGGTGAGTGAAAACTGCACAAGCAARGAGAGAGCCTGACAAATTCTAATGTGTATCTGAAGTGAGATGTGACRGGAGGGAAGCAGCTGCAAACTGCAGGAGATGTTTTGAAAGAACGAACTCGGATGAGTCACTGTTTGGTGTTGTTTCTYGTATTGCTGTGTCCCTTTATCCCTTATTTTTCCCTTTGCATAACAAAAAGGCCGCCGATTGCCACGATTGCCAGAGGGGTTGTGCTCCTCCTTCCCACGCTGGATGTCAGGGAGCTGCTGCTTTCCAGGATACATCACTGTTGTGACCCGGCCTGACTCCGGCGTGTCTRAAACTCCTGTTAATCCCAATGGAATGGTGGTGCACACAAACCCGGGCTATCCTCAGGGGTCAAGTGCCATTTCCAAAATACAATCCACCTGGAAAAGATCTCAGAGAGATCTGCAAAACTACCCAGTTAAATGGTGGTGCAAATGCCCAACAAGGCAAAACCAGGCACGGGTTCTTGCTCATATTCCACT
Organism: Eudromia elegans; assembly: GCA_003342815.1. Taxonomy (NCBI): domain Eukaryota; kingdom Metazoa; phylum Chordata; class Aves; order Tinamiformes; family Tinamidae; genus Eudromia; species Eudromia elegans. Next base: position 3,640,150 of record PTEX01000041.1, on the reverse strand, counting down.
TCCCCCAGATACAGATTTGGAGGGACCTAAATGTGATTTACTTCTGAGCTAAAGAGTGGGCAATTAGGATGAAATGGGGAATCGCTTATCCTGAACTAAGTTCAATAGAGGAGTTGTGGCAGAAAAAGCCACATAGTGACACAATATGTAGAGAAGACAGGATAATTTCATTAATATCAACACAATATCAAAGTTGCTGCTATTTTTTATATTACCTGGTTTTATTTATAAATATAAAGGGACTAATCAATATTTAATATGTATATTAAGTGTGTAACACACACAAGTAGCATGTGTTAGGGAAGGTTTTCCATGYATCAGGAGAGGAGACTCTAGGCACCTATAATCTATGGCTCCTAACTAACTTACTGGGCTGCTTAGATTTTGTAACAACTTTAATAAGAAATTATCCCATTAATAAACRTTCTGCTAATAAATCAGTCTTTCTAAATAGATTGGAAAAGGAAATTTGCTATAAAASGATGCAGTTCTGTGACCTATTTAAGTGTACAAGAAACAGGGAAGAAGGGACTGTAGGTTTGATTTTTAAATGCCACTCTCCCTCTGTAGGCTTGAGCGAATACTATAACATTTCCAATGCAAACACCATTACAGGGTCATTCAGAGATCTGGGCATTTTATCACACTTCCTGAGGGTTAAATTCTGCTCTAAGGCTCATAAACGGGAGTCTCACAGGAGCCACTGGAGCTGCTTGCTGTGCGTATCTGGATGCGGAGGAGGGCAGAGCGCAGCCTTTTCGTTTACAGTAACATTAATTAAATTACTGCAATTAAATATTGTATCAAATTGCATTAAGATAACATTAAGATCACAGAGGACTGTCAGAACCACTGCTTGTATTAGGGTTAATGGAAGACACTCATAGTTTTTAATGCACCTCCCTATAAAACACACCCCACCCCAAGGATGCAGCTTGAACTGACACACACAAAACCAAACTCTGTGCAAACCATCTTTTAGGGTGGCCTGGGGTTTTTTGCACCATTTCCCATTATTTTTGGGGATTTGCTGCTACGCTTTTCTGAATTCGAGGTACCTTAGGCACAATAGAGGAACTTGATAAATGCAATTTCTGATCAGTTAAGAGCAACAGATCATGCACCCCAACGGTACTAACTGCAACTAGTCCAAAGTACCAAGCAATTCGATACCAAACATATTTGAGCACATTCTGCGGTTTTTAACCTAATTCTTCTCTAGTTAGCTGTAATAATAACAGAGATTCCTGCAAACAAATTAAAGAATTATTAAAAAATTGTTCTTCACTACTACACCCCAAAACCCGACAACTGGTTTCTGCTATTGCTCCGTGTTGACAGACCCACAGGGCTCCTGGTTCGTGCTGCTGTAACAGACTTGCCCACAGACTCTCTAGAATTTACCTTGGKTTTTTTTTTTTTTGTGAGACTTTTACAGCAGAATTAAAAAATAAAAGATGTTTGCTTATCCACTGATCAAATTAGCACAGAACTCTATGTGCCTATATTTTCAACTGGAGGAAACATTACGGGGATTCAATATTTATGTAATGTTTTATGGAAGTTCAATAGAAAAATCCAATATAATTTCCCAATTAAAATCACCTGCTAGTTGACTTACATCCATTACCATTATCTCAAGCTGCTGTATACTGAAGCTATCCACACAAAAATGTTAATGTGAGCAYACGTAGGTTAAATATTAGTAATTACTGTCTAGACAATTCACTGTTAGCTAGAGCTGARCGAATATCATGAATAATTTATTTGATGAATTTTGCATTCCTTTTCCTCTGTGTGAACTGCTCATGACCAGTCAGGAAAACTTGAAGATGACTCATTTATCAGCATTATTTTATTTATTTATCAGAATATAAAATATTTAACCAAAATACTTTTCCACCAACTGCAACTAGTTGAACTTGTGGTTCAAAATTCATATAACCACCTATGGAGGCCATAAGGCATTGGTTTGCTTTTGCTTGAGCACGTAATCATGCAACTGGTAGCCATGGCACAAAAGCTTTTGTACAGTAAGAAGCAGAGCTTGCAACTAACTTGTTATATAAAGCATATAAGCAATTAAGAAACAAGCAATATAACTTATTATCCAATAACTAATCTAAAATTTCAAAAGGCGAATGTACAACTGAAAATGAAGTATAAACTGTTAAACAGACCTACCTGTCCTAACCATCCAAGACACGTTTCTCAACAGTCCTCGGGTGGGCTCTGTCTAGGCTGAGCTCAATAAAGTCCCTCGGTATCCACGTGCATTACAGACCACTAGAAAAGTGCTRCTGAAAAAGGGCAGCACTTGAGAGGAGCAGAAAGGCTGCAGGAGGACCTGACCCCATGGGCAGACCGCAAGACAACCAAGTGCCTCATTCACCAAAAGGACTTTGATTTGCTTCTCTTTAACCCCTCCAAGAGATGCAACGTGCAGAGAGGTAGGGCTGGAGGGCTGCTTTAGCCATAGACAGACAGTCCCTGGAAAAGCTCCAATTTTTGTTGGTGGGGTTAGATTTGAACCAGCAATCGAGAAACGAGAACCCGCAAGAAGCATTGCCTGCCTTGGCACGGGTTGCAATAGCGTATTTGTCCCTCTGAAAAGGGCTAGAACAAGAAGTGTTTTTAACTCTGTGGGAGATCAAACACATTTTGATGTCCCTGCTCTGAGGAAGAAACGGCACACGGATCAAATCTGCCTTTTGCCACTTAAAGCTCGAGCAGCACACCTAGTACCTCTTAACCCATGCTGGGAGCACCAAAACGCTGCAGCATCCAAAAGGCCCGCGGTGTCTTCTCAGCAAACTTCAAGCCTTGTGGTTTCCCCTGTATCTCGGGGCCAGGTCAACGCTCCATGGCTTAGAGTATTGGCTCTTCTCCAAGGCAGAGGAAGAGAACAAGGAGAAGGATCTCCCCAGGTTTGGGAACAAGCAAAGGGCCCCGCAGCTCAGGGAGGGTGGTGGGCAAGGACAAAATCCATTTCACTGTGGCCCCTCGGCCATTGCAGAATGAGGAGCTCTCTGATTGCTGCTCTGCTCCAGCTCTATGATGCCGTTTTAACTGAATTTAGAAAACAGAAATTGCATGTAAAATAATTACRGAGCCCAACACGGATATCGAGGCTATGTAAATCGGAAGCAACTAAACTAAGGTCAATGCCAGCTCTGAGCAAGAGGTAGATTCCATACAATGACTTAAAAAAACCAAACCTCTCCAGTGGAACAATATGCACATAAGAAATACGGTRCTGCATATGCTTGGCAAGAATACGGCTCTGCCTGCATAATCTAGGAATAAAATGCATCACTCAACCATGGACACACAGCACAAAATTGGTTCATGCAGAAGGGACGCAGCCCGCGGTACATCTTATTAATACAGGCTGACAATTAGAGAGTCCTAATAGGACTTACTCTCCAGCTAGCAGAACAGTTCAAAAACAAACATCGTTTTGCTATGTGTTCCCATTACATTCATGTGCTGATTTAATTAACAGTAATTTCAGTATCTCTGAGATTTCTTCTCTGTTTTATAAAAGATGCCCTTTCGATGAGGGCTTTAGTTCAAATTACTGGCCAATCAACTGCAGACTGAGCCTGAAATGCCAAGTTAATCGTCGATAAAACCAAAATGAGCTTTCCGGAAAAAAAATTACAGACGAGCCAAAGCGTCGGCGAGTGGTTAAGGACCAAGAGGACGSCTCAGTTTAGATGAGCACTAGCAGCTCCGTGGTGTCCCCTGGCTGGCCGTGCTTCCCTGCTCTGGGGGCTGCTCTTCATCGTCACTTTGGGCTGGCCCCACTYGTCCTGCTCACAGCTGCTCTGCCAAGAAGCTCCCTTGGCCCAGGCCTGCAGAAGGTCCCACTGCTCTTGGGTGTTCTTCTGTTTGCTCACACTGAACTTCTATGGGTGGATCTCCAAGAGATTAACTCCCAGCAGAGCAAGATCCAATCCAGGAGCAGACACAGCATCCATGGGACAAGGGATCACGGCCACATGGCTTCTCCTCTGGCAGAGCTGCTGTGCAACGTGTCAGCCAGCGGCCACAAGCAGGAGCGGAGAGYGACGCTTCCTTCATCTCCGCCCTGGAAATCTCTGCCCGGAGCATCGCTAAAACTACCCTTTAATGGGATGACAATGAGGAAAAAAAATCAAAGCTGCTCTTAAGACGCTCCTAGGCAGATTATCTGAAGACAGAGGCCGGGCTGGGGCACAGCAGGAGTTCCCACAGCTCTGGCAACTCAGCCCCGCTCCCGGCAGCCCAAAAAGAGAGAGGTTTTGAAGAGCAATGAATGCAGCGAGCTGGATTGCGAGGACCTTCATCCCACAGGCTAACCATCCGCTATCAGCAAAACTGAAAACAACTAGCAACGTGTGGGCAAATCGCTGCCATTTGCTACGCTTCAGAGCAACTTCCAAGAGGGGGATTAGTGGAGAACGCTGCCATTAGGACTGGATCCCCAGGAGCCTGCAGGAGGATCTCCGAGCACTTGGCATCAGCACRCCCTGCCTCTTCATTAAGGGCTCGGACTAGAGTAGCAGCGARCATCAGCAAGGATGGGAAAATTATTGCCACATAGTGGGAAAACCCGGTGGTTTTACTCAAGCAGGCATAAAACATGAGTATGAAATCCCTCATATAATCTCCAGCTATTGTCATTCAATGTTTATCATCCAACACAGTTGAATACAATTCTTATCTTTGATGGATGTGGCACACAATAGCTGTTTTCTTGAGTGCATCATAAATATTAATGGCATTCTCAGAGCTGCTTCTCAAAAACTGCCGTGTCACATCGCGCTCATGGAGTTTTGCAAAATGCCATTATTTTTATCCCACCAATAGCAAATTCTCYTTTGGGTTCTTTTGCCCGTTTTTAACTTAAGCATTAAATGATAGGAAAAGTTTCACTGATCAGCAAACGGAAGGGATAACGGAGGGCACTGAGCAACTCCAAGGCCTCTTTCAGAAGCCCAGAAAAAGGGAAAAAAGTTATATCCTTTTTTGATGATATTGTTCAGTCAAATTGAATTGAAATTATTTAATCAAGTTTAATCAAATGCATTGATTCTAAAAAAAAAGAAAACAAAATCCATCACTAAAACAGTTTTGATCACCCCAATAGCTTTTTCTCTGAGTGTCTGATCACAAAGAGCGCTGAGTTTCTGGTTTTGCTCARTCGGAATGGGGCCCTTTTGGAAACTCTTCATGGCAAGCATTCTGCACAAATTTCTGTTTCAGACTATTYCAGAATCAAATTCTCCTCCTGGACCAAATTTAATAAAATTTGCAGAGGTTCGTGTGTTGGCCGATACAGTTCAAGTATCTACATAAAATTCCCCCTGAGCTTGTTAGAACAGCCTTACAAAACAAAGCTATTAAATCCCCATAACAATTAAGTTCAAGATGGCAATAATTGCAGAAGATATTAGCTCTGCTACAGACACATAAAACACTACACTATGGGCGTAATATAATAATACAAGYGAAGAATTTCTTTTTTTCTTATCTTGCACTCTCTCCACAGTACTTAATTTGTTTCGAGTTTAAAGGCGTTTCAGGAGGAGGTTTGAGGGAAGTTCCAGCTTCAGACCTACTCCCCTTAATCAATAGTAAAAATTCRCATTGACATCTGTGATCCTGCAGGCACAGATTTGGAGGGTATTTTGAAAAAGTTCTGATAATTCCCAGTGTTTCTGGGATGAAGAACTACTCTTATTTTGAATTTACTTTAACATACTTCTTAACACACCAAATCATCTCCTCTGGGGTTGATTTCTCTGTCAAATAAAATAGATATGCATTGAATAATTTTAAGGGGAAGAGAAAGGCCAAAGGCCAAAATGATTTCAAGAAAGAAAAATGCATCGAGTGCAACAGATAAACACGTATGGGACACTTTGCCCATAAATACATTTTCACCAATCTTTTAAAAAGTATATGTAGCTCATTGGGGTTTGCTACCAGCGCCTGACCGACTGCCTATTCTGTATTAATGGATGCTCTAGGATTAAGTGTACTGGCTTTTATAACTGACCCTGGAGACACTCAAGAAAAGAGTCTGGTAAGTTTGACGTTTCCTCACTTTATTTTAAGGAGAAGCTACTTTCTCCGTCTGGGTCAGTTCCCAGCTTGCCTTGAGCTGTGTGCCTAKAGTTGGCACGTAAATGTAAGTTTCATTGCCACTAGCAAAAAAAGATTTCTGTAGGAAAAATAAAAACCTTAAAGGGCTTCTCACTCCCTTCCCACTAGCTAGATTCAACAGTGCTCGGTGCAGGAACAAGGACACTTAAATTCACTTTATTTCAGACATCTTTCACTTGTTCTGAATTAAAATGAACRCAGGGGAGCAATCTTTTCCCCCAGTGAGGGCACGGGAATTACYGTTAATTGAAAATCAAGGTAAATCTTAATTATGAAAGTGGAGATTACCCAAGTAGACTCACAGGAAGGAAAAAAAAAAAAATAGGAGGATTCCCAGACTTTGCAGTGACCTTGCTTATTTCTCCAGAGGGTCGCCCAGCGAATGCCCAGGACAGACACCAGACCCACTGCATGATTCCTCTCCCCCTAATGGGGATTTTGTGCCTTTCCTCCCAGCAGCTCCGCGGCAGCCAGAGCTGGAARTGCATAAGAAAAACCCCAGCTCTGCATTCCCGCTCTCCCCGACACAAACAAAGTGTTGCGCTCAGCAATTCTCTTTCAAGTTTGAGTTACAGAAACGGGCATCTTTAAGGCCCATTTTTTCCGGGTGTTCCTGTCAGCATGTTTGCTAGCAGCGCCTTGAGATGATGCTATTATTCAGCCTCCCATTTAAAAGAAAACTTTACTAGAGAATACAGAGCCAGCTGGGCTTCCGAGTGATTCACAACATTAGTCAGCCATTAGTCAGCCAAGAGCTTGCATTTCTGGGGAGGAAATAAGGTTTCTGAAAATATAGATTGAACACTCGTAGCATATACAGGAATGTTTCAGGCCGAGGGGTTAAGAGCACTGGGGAAGTACTGACGGCTGCATTTGAGAAGCACTTTAGCACAGTGACAGACTGGGAATTACCATCCCGCTCCCGTACAGCAAAGGGTTTGTCGCATGTGGGGCTGAAACGCCAGCCCTGCCGGTCACCAAACCACCGTTTTCCCACATAAGAAAAGCACACTAAATATTCGGTTATTATTAAGGCTGTTGTTCCTCAAGGCTTCAGCCTCAGCTGGTGCCTTCTTGCAAAAACCAGTTAAAACACCTCTCTGCAAWGTCTCCTCCTTTACTTTGACTAAGTTCCTGGTTGCCTGGAAACTCTCTGAAACATCTAAATTCTTCCTTTTTCCTCAACAKTCGGTTAGAGAAGTTTAATTAATGACTCTTTTTCGTGGCAGAAGCCGGGAGGCCAGGCCCAGAACTGGGATGGTGTTCCCTTCTTGCAGCCCAGGAGGAAGGCTCCACCGGCGGCCTCACAGCATCCCGTAACTAAGGACATTCCAGGTTACGTTCTGACCCACGCAGAAAACCAAGAATCCCATCACCACGGCATAAGGGATTCATCCATGCTACCGATTTCTATAAATAACATGATATACTCTGCACTTTGCAAGATCATTACAGATTACTGTAGCGCTGGTTTTATTGCTTCTTAATTAATTAACCTGCCAAATGTGCTCCGTTTATATGCAGCAGACCATTAGCGTTGCTGCAGCCCGACACACACCACTCGAGGCAGGAGGGCAGAGCCGCAGGCAAATCCCTTCCTCGGTAYTCAGCAACACCGGCACAAACAACGTCCGCGTCGCTGCTGCGTCCACGACATCCATCAAAAACAGTGTCTTTTCCCTGCACTTTTTGCTCCATATGAAATGTAGCATATAGGCTAATTGATGGACCAGAAGGAGGAAGGGAATTTAGTTCACATCCTTCACGGTGCTATCTCCAAAGTGCTAGCAAAAGTAGAAAACAAAACACGAGCACGGTGTCCTCGCTGAAGTCATGATCAAGGTGAAAATGAACTCTTTTGGGTAAGGAGGTGGCGTTATTACTAATGTTTAAAGGACTGTTCTTTGGTGCTTTTAGACTTAATCCTCTTTTGCAAGAAGGCCCCCATGGCAAGGTAACAGGAATACAAAGATGCCGTAAATGCAACATACGCTCACGTACAAACACACTTAAGTTGCCAGTAGAGTTACACCCTTAGATGTCGGAAACTGTGATAATTTTGCTGTTCCCACTAATAATGGGACAACCACAGGAATTTATAAAAGGCATCAGCCAGTTGCTATGAGTGAAAAGGTAGAGCAGCAGCAAAGACCTCCGCCAACGACAAGAAATTAAAATACATTTAGATGGAAAGCTCCAAGATGTTAGGAACTCTTCCTAGTCATCTGCTGYCTTCTCATGGAGAACAGAGATGCGTGACACAAGTCACAATAACTGCTTCAATTGCATTTTTTTCATTCCTCATAGGCAAAATTTTTCAGCAATTTTTTCTCTTAAAAGATTATGTTTAAAAAAATAAAGACAAAACCAAAATCTTCCATCCATCCATAATCCTTCCATCCATACATTTTTACTGGAATTAAATTTGCTTAAACAGTTACGCACAGCTTTAGGTGATAAAACCATTCACATTCTGCAAAGCCGCTCGTTCTGGGCTGTCATTAGTGCTTGACGTTTTCAGAGATATTAGGCAATATTATTGTGGGTTTTGTTTTATATGTTTTAGAAAGCACTTTCAGGAATACTTTCTGAAAAAGTGACTCATAAATCATTCAGAAACAGGTAAAACTGAGTAACAGTGACTTAATTTACATAACATTTTTCATTCTTATGAAGCTTGGTTTAGTCAGGTCTGACTAATTAGTGCTTGGAAAGTCTTTTGAAAATATAAAGCACTATATAAATACTACATAACAATAGCACTACTGACAAAAAGAAGGTTAATTTTCTTGTACTTTAAGGAATTTGCATTTATTTCTTTTTCCTATTTAAGTYGGCACTTCTAGGACAGAAAATGGTCCTTCTAGCTGACATAGGACAATATGATCAATCATCACACACTTTATGTGATGCAGCTCAGAAAATTTACTTAGCCTTATTTGCAAAGTTGTATTTACAGGGACACACACACAGAGAGGTTTTTTGCTTCCATTCTCAATCCAAATTCCATCCGCATATGAACTGCAAACAGTGCCAGTCTGCACAGCAAGCACTTTGCACTCCGGAGTGACTCTGAACTGATGCTCTCCTCTCATCACTTGGGGAAAGGAGTCCGTGCTTGGGCTAGACAAAACCTGGGGACTATTTTGCAGAGAGAAGGGAGCTCTGGGAGGGCACCCAGGGCACGCACAGGCTGAAAGTTTCTGTGTGTCCTCTTAGGTCCTTTCACATCTCAGAATATTCTTCRAATGACACCAAAGAGTTTTGCTTTTTCCCATAGTGCTTGGGCTGCACAGTCCACAGATCATATGCTTCGTTTTCCACACTCTTCTCAGCAGCTGGGAATGATGGAAATGATGGGATCGCTTAACTGGAGCATCCTCACTACGTTTCTCTATAAAAGCAGCTCTAGGTCTGAAGCCTCCCAGCAGGCATCTGATTTACAGGCCCAGCCATAAGAACAACTCCAAGAGCAGTCGATCCATTGGTGCTGCAGTGGGGTTATATTGCAGCTCTCACCCCAACCAGCTCCTGRGACAAGCGAGGGGTTACAGGCACTTGGGATCCCCCATCTCTGTCTTCCCTATGCTGTGTCAGCCAGGGCTGGTCTGTGTTGGTGTGCTCTTCTCCAGTATGAAATTTTGCTTAGTTTTCTCATCCTAATTTTTTTTTTATTTATCTATATATTTATTTTGGGGCAATTCCCAATATGCCATGATTATACTTTAGTCTCTTCTTCCAAATCTCCTCCCCACCTCCAAAACAAACCAAAAAAACAAAACAACCCACAGCATTTTTATATTTACCAATTAAAGAATGAAGCCAAGAACAGCTGGCTTTGTTACACTGAGTATTTCTAATCTAATTGTGCATGCTAGATAGCCATTTCTTTGTTTAAACTAATTTTAAAATAATGACTTCAACATACACTTTCAAACTTCATGATGGAGGTAAACAGGGAAATCCATCTAGATATCCAAAAGATATCTAAAGGAAAGGTCTGAGATGGCAGGGYTTGACTGGGCCACATTCATCATCTCCTTTTAATAACATGAGTCAGAAAACCAGCATCCACTCTCCGGCAATGTTTTTCCTGAACTTCCCATTAATCATCGTGCAGCCCCAAACGTAAGGTTTTATTTCTGCTCCAAATTATATTACAGTTTTCTCGGAATTTCCTACCAGGTTGCTCTTTAACGTGTGCAGACCAATTGCCAAATAATGCCCCTCTCTCCTTGTCTGCAATATGCATTGMACTCCCAAGGGAATCCGGTCCTTTTGTACAAGTTAACCAGTTCCCAGGCACTTCCTAATGCCCCTATTAAGGCTTTGAAAGTTCTGCTCCTTCTTTGCAGCTGTATATAAGGCAACACCGGGTTTATGAGGATGCTCTCTCCCCGAGGGCACGTCAGAGCAGCTCAGCTGGGAGCCCAGCGACCGCTGGTGCCCTGGCCTGCATTTCACCCGCACCCTCTGCCCAGCCCTGTCCCCCCGCGCATCCCGAAGCAGCCCTGACTCGGTACCCAAGCACTCGCCAGCAAAACGCTGCTCTATCAGTTCGTTAGAGCAGCACTGTCTGCTAATGCCGAGATGGTTTTTGTTGCATAACGCGAGGGAAACAGCTGCCGTTGCTTAAACACACACGGAGAGAAGCAGAGAGAAAACTCAAAATGCCTTCCAAGCTGGCTACAAGATGTAAACGTTAAGAACATCAGATTTGATATTAAGTGCTTCATAAACCCACTGAAGCAAGCAAGAAATCAGCTCTTTTCATCACCCTGTTTTTCAAATGTTACCACGCAGTCTACCACCCCTTCCATATCTATGAGGGAAAAGACCAAGCTAGAATGAGAAAAATGTCCCCGTTGCTGTCTCAAGAATAACCACGACGCAGTGACCGAATAAATCAGATGGGGGCTCTTGCTGTTTTCCAGCATTTGTTTACAGGAGTAGCATGGGAAAGCTAAGGACAAACTCGTGACCAAATGCAGGAAAAAAAAAATCCCACAGATATTCCATATGGATTGCAAATAATACATATGGAAAGGGACGTCTGTGTATTAAAAATACAAGGTACTTACTGAAAGAGATGTGCACRTTTAAATTCAACTTAAATCTCTTAAGGAAAGTCACAAATGCTTTGCAGGATTTTACACGGCATGTCCCTTCCCACGAGCATATAAACTGCTGCAGAATCCACCTCAATCCTCCTCCTGGGGAAATCCCTCCCGTTGAGCTGCACGTGAGGCTGTGACACCAGAACACGAGACCCCGTTTCCGCACACGGCCGCGCCTGTCGTCAGCACTGACCAAACAGAACATTTTGGTAAGCCCATCAAAACACTCACCCCTGTGTGCCAAAGACCCAACTTTGCACTCATGCTCCAAAATGTTCCGAAAAGAGATCAAAATGTGTAAAAGAAGCACTGTCCCTTCCCCTGCAGTTAGTTTACTACGATCAAGTGCCTGAGATTAGATAACTCCGTGTCCAATTCAGGTCCAGGTTTTGTCCAAGGACGTTTACAGACATTTTAAGCAAAGTTTAGACCCAACATTCACAACAAGCTTTGGTGTAGGAYTTGCTTTTCATGCATACTCACAGTGCCCTGCATGGCCTGAAATCCACGCTGCCCTTTGAAGCGCACAGGGCTACGTGCAAGTCACATCAGGCATCGCTTTCTGCTGCTAATTTTGAGTTTTGTTTCATCGCCTCTGGCCACACTGACTGCTAACACGCTCCAGAAAGAGCATTATATAAAAAAACACTCTATAGACTTTTCCCAAGTAATTTCTCCTTTGTCACCAAGTGTATTACTATCATTGGGCAGTCTGTAAGTGTAGGCTTTGGCAGTGGGAACTGAAAGACTCGTTGCAGCCTTCACTATCTTTACAAGCATCTTTGCTGTTATCCTAGCAAGAGAAGGGGGTGGTTGTGCACGGGAAAATGCCAGTATTTGTTGGCTGCAAGGTAGAATAGGAAGATAACAAAGGCTAACTGCTCACAAAGCAAAACATGACTTTCATGGGAAAGCAAACCAGGGTGCTTCTCAGGGAAAAGATGCAAGATCCAGGCACTCAAATCATATTTAGGGTTTTTCAAAAAAGAAAGAGGGTAGGAAAACACTTAACCCTTAAATGTGCCCAGTTAAAATTCACCTAGATAGAGCAGTTACTGCAGTTTTATATAAGGATATACTCAGTGAAATCACAGCATTTTTGTCAGCTTAAACATCTAGTACTAAAAGTTCCACAAGGCACAAAGTCAGGCCAAAGGCTCCCGCTGAGAAAAGCTGCTTTTGAGTTTTGCAAGTAGCTATTTGCTTTCTTTCATGCAAACCACCAGYTTCAAGCTTTCTGCACAAGGACACATTAAAACCCTGACTAGAACACCTGGCCKACACCTAAGTCTACAGAAAGTATTTTATCCCCTCTCTAAAACTCCAGACGAACCATTTACTAAACCGATGCTTTGCAATTCGCTAAGCTGGGATGGGTGAGTGCATGGGGGCACTTTGGAGGAAAAAAAACAAAGCAGAAAAGAGTCCACTTGTTTGGCTGGGCAGGGAGGCTCCCCACACACGCATGCTACTTTATTTCAGTGAAAACGTCCCGCTAATTGCGCCGTTTACCCTCCGAGCACATGCATGGCAGTCACATTAGTACACCAGGAGACAAGGGCTCCCAAGGAGCTCTAACCGTGCACCAGGCCACTAATCCACAAATGGCAAAGGAGTTACACAAAAGACACCAGCAGTTTCCAAGAAGTCATTACGGCATATCAGGTAAATAAAATATTATTGAAATGTATGTTCTTTTGCATTTAAATCACTTGCAGCAGGTGCATAGGAAGTAGCACATGATAAAACAGCTCACATTTTTCCTTGAATACTAACAGGAAGCAAAGGAAGCATTTAGCAAGAAAAAAAAATCAAAAAGCAGGTCCTTACCATCGCAAGAGGGACTATTCCCACAAAGAGCGTTCGGCTCACAAAGATCTCGGAGACCACGAGCTCGCTCAGGGAGTCATCGCGAGGATATTCYACCTGCCAGGTGATTTGCTGGGCTCCCGTGAGGCTGCTGCTGTTGTCGATCTCAAAGTCCATCTGCAGGATCTCGTAGGAGGAGAGGTTTGCTCTGGGGGAAAAAAAAAAGCAAAACCAAAATTTCACATAAATGAAATATCTGCAGGATGTCAATAACAAAATGCAWTTTTCTTTCCAATGCCAAAATTACCATTAAATTCAGCACGCAGATTTCAAGATACTAACAACAGTCTAATCAAATTATGCATTGGGCAACAGCTCTAATTTATAGAGAAGGTGACAGAACACCTTCCAGTTTCCTGAAAATGCAGGCATTAAACCCAGCCATGTATTCTACATAATCATTATGAACTCGCAGAGTAAGCCCCAAACSAGGGAACACTGGCTTGCACAGATGTTGCTGAATTTTTTAATATAGCATTATTATAATTTTATTCCTGCAAATATTGATGCTCATAAGCTACACAGTGCTCGTGTACTTATGCTGTATCAGGAAAGAGCTCATGGTGCAGTGAGCGGGGGAAGCCTTTCAAACCCAAATTTATCTTTACCTTGTGGGAAAAAAAAAATGCATTTGCACAAATTATACATGACAAAAAAAGGGGGGATAGATTATCTTCATTTTTAATTCATGAAAACATTTTTCTCRTCAGTGATGCAGACTTATAATTGGGTGGTCAGCATTACTTATTTTTCATCTGGGAATAAAAAATTAAAGGAATGGAGGTAAATGCATAGTATTCGGAGCTCTATTTACAAATTACTTCTGCTTCTCTTGTGAGCACCATCACCTAAGCACCCTCCTACAGCCCAACACTATGTAAATATTAATAATTAATCCTGAGGTTGGAAAGACAGATATCCTTATCTTTAAGTTACAGAGCAGAGAAGGGACACCAAGATCTACCCAACAGCACTCAGCACATCCACAGCTGAGACCTATTCAGCAAGCAAACCTGTTCATCCAGGGCTTCTCTTCCAGAAAAAACTACGGTACTTGGCAAAGCAGCRTGCAAACCCCTGCCCCATTTTTCAGACAGACACCTCAGTGTGGGGACCTGATATGAAACACGAGGAGGGAGCAGTTGGAAAAGGCTCCTAACCCAATCGCTTTATCTCTTTACATCAAAAGGCAACTGATGTGATCACTACTCCTCGCGTGTCAGCGCGCAGCCTCACAAAATAGGTTAAAACCTGATCTTGCAGCAGGTGAGCTGCTCTACRACGACCTCCATGCGCTCTTCCTGCGCACACAAGTGAGCAGCGAGGGCTGTGTCCTGGGCACCCTGCTCTGCACATGCCCCTCTGCAATTTCAAGCTCTACCCCACCCCGTGGCGTGTTATTGGTCACCCCATTTCCTAAAGTAGTGACACCAAGAGCTCTGCTTTTAGAAAGTTTGAGCCTGTCCCTGCAAAGAACAGACGTAAACATCCTTTTTCTCTTTTTCTCTTCCCAATTGCACAGAGGTAGAATCTGKTTTTTTGCCATATGTTTTTAAAGGCACAATTGTAAAGGAAAAAAAAAAAATCAGAGGAGGAATTATTGATTTTCATSTTTTCTTTCCAAAAACAAACACCACAAACATATGCTCCAATGCCTGGAGGATAAATATTTTCCATGCTGACAGAAGATTATATCCACCTTCAAGCAAAACCAGAAGCTATTAATGCATCTTTTGGTTAGCCAACCAGACAATCAGCAAAAGCTCTTTAAGACAAATTTTATTACACAGTGCTAGGGCTGTAATTAGGCAATTTCTGTCCAAAAAAAACCCCACTACCACTGTGGGCACCGGGGTGGCATACGCAGCTTCATCATTTTCTGCTCGTCTCTTCTGGTGGCTTGTTTTATCTGTCTTCAAATGGATTTGTTCACAACTCAGCAAGGAAATTCAGAGCTGAGCTTTACCCCAGCTGTGGATTTGGATATTAGAGGCGTCAAGGTCTGTTTGGATCTGCAGTTGCGGTTCAGGCTGATACGGTCAACAGTTGCCACTCATCAACRCTCGGGAGGA
This sequence comes from Eudromia elegans, assembly GCA_003342815.1. Classification (NCBI taxonomy): domain Eukaryota; kingdom Metazoa; phylum Chordata; class Aves; order Tinamiformes; family Tinamidae; genus Eudromia; species Eudromia elegans. The sequence continues at coordinate 3,624,939 of PTEX01000041.1, read as the reverse complement.
GTTTCAAACTTTGAACAAACTCGAGTTTGTTTTAGATTTGTCACTTAAATAATATGTCAGGTGAGTCTGCACCGATAAATGATGTCTCCCACTGACAGGCAATTCTTTGAGCTYGGCTCACACTGCCTTCAATTACTTCCTTCCTGCGTTTCTTTTTACACACCAGAAAAATAACTATAATAGTGGTTTTATACTCTTAAAGACCTAGACTCCCTGAGAAGGCGCATGCATGCATCTCATCCATACAGCAAAGCACCGTAATTGCTAGGGAGTAAAGTGACTCCTGCACCTGAGAAGACAAAAGATCTTCCCTGCATCTTCAGCAGGGCAAAGAAACCTTTACTGTAGAGCTGTACAAGTCACACGTCGCTCTTAAAGGCAGATGTATTTATACACTGCTGGTCTGGAAATCCGTCTCTGCGGATCTGGAAAGCAGCAGCAATTCAGATGCATCATGATGCATTCAGATGCATGGTTGTAAGTAATATGAACAAACTAAAGCAMAGATGACTATAGCAAAGCTGACCCAAGGGGGTGGTCCTGCTTCTACGGAGAATCTTTACCATTACCTGGGAAAACAGCAGAGTTGTCAAATGTTTGCTACTTTGCCTCAGAAGGAAACTGTGTTCTATGAGATAACAACACTGATTAAAGGAGGACCCGCTTCTTTTCATGTGGAGAGTTGGCAAGAGGGCTGGACYTACCCTATCCTAACCAGGTTTCATTTTTAGAGTTTCTCCACGGAGCGTGTAGCTTTAACAAACAGGAATCCAGCTTTCTGGAATGCCCTACTGGCCAGCAGGACCTCCAGCTACCCTGGGACAGCAGCACACTGAATTCCCTATAAAACTACAGAGTCTTTCCTCTTCTGGACAAAGATTCAGCCTTTGAGCAAAGCCGAGTGTCACGTATCCAGGACATGGGATACCCCAGGGCTAACCCACCGCCTTTGTTCCAAGCCCTCACCCTCGTTACGGCTGCAACGAATCCAGGATATAACCTGGAAAGGGAGTACAAACCRCTGCATGTGGAACACCCACAAGCAGAAAAGACGATGACTGTAACTCATGCCGTTATCAGCCATTAAATCCCACTAAACCAAACTTTATCCTATAAAGATTTTTAAGCTTTTTCTTGAGACTCATTCCATTTTTATCTACGCTTAAGTACGTTTGCACTATTGAGAAAAGACTGATGGAATCTAAGGCCTAGCAAATCATTTCTCCTTTCCACATCTTTCCTTTCTTTTTAGTTACACAGTTTTTGTTGTCCAGTAAAGTCTTTAAGCAGTTTAGAAGGACTTTGCCAAACCCTAGTTTAGAAGAGCAATACAAAATAAAAAGTCAAAATTACTTTTATAAAAAAAGATTATTTCCTGCAAGCACAAGGAAAAGACCTTATAATTTTAGGCAGCTGGCATGCTTGCTAATAAGTCCATTTCTATGGAAATGAGTTCAYAACTATTAATTTTTCCTGCTCCTGATCTATTCTTGATGAGCCTTTCAAATTTAGAAAAGCGCTTCATGATTCTCTCAATTTGGTAATTACTAACTCCCTTTGATGAATCCAGCCCAGGGTTTCAGACATGAGACATTCATTAGACATTTTTCTTTCTGGAGAGAGGAGAAAAAGAAACCRTGAGCTTCGATTTATTTCCTCTCACAACTGCCAGCATGAAGGCCTTCCTCTTCGAACCACAGCTTGCAGGTCTGCTGATGTCCCTTCCTCAAACTGCCTCTGCTAGGTGCTCAAGGGAGCCCCAAACTCCAAGGCACACCTTGGACACCTTCATGATGTCACTCCTTGTACGTATCTGACATATTCAGAAACAGGTCTCCAAGAGCCCATTCAAGCTTTGTGGTATTTTATACATAGTAGTATTAGTAGTGGGCACAGCTGTGATTCTGACCTGGAACAGCTTCAGCACGTGGGTTTTGATGAACTCTTGTCAAACATCTGTATCTCAGTTATGAATATAAAAAAAAAATCYAAAGTTGTGATTTTGTTTCTCTGAATTTATTACCCTACTAAGTATTAACATTGAACGGCACAGGCTCTTTTCAAGACTTGTAGATCACTGCGAATGTCACCGTAGCTGTAACGTTAGACATTTTAGCAAGTCCTAGAGAATCACTTGGAAATGAAATATTTCTGAAATAAATTTATTCTTAACCTCTGCCTACACAAAACCTTGAATTAATGAACTATGAGCCGCAGTGATGCGCAGTGATTGATGCGACGACGACAGCGACAGTCTAAATAGTTAGCAGTTCACTTGAATAAACAGARGGTTAGGCTTAGCTATGAGGACAGACCCACGTTGCTAACCAACCTGCAGCGCCTGCCCTGTGCATTTCTGGAGAGGATGAAACGTGCCGAACGCCACCGCGAAGGATGAAGGCCCCGGCGCAGCAGCAGTTGCCTGGGGCGGAGGGTTTCCCGGCTCCCGCAGCCAGTTCATCAACCATTCACCCCATCCAAGTCAGAACCTTCCATTAGTGCCGTTGCCTATTACGGGAAATCATGAGTTTCATTCATTCACGAAATAACGGTTTCAGTAAATGGCAATCTGTTTACGAGACACGCAGCCGTGTAAACAAAGCTCCTAAAAACGGAGCAGACACTAGGTAATTGAAAAATAATAAAATGTCTGGTATCATGTTGCTGGAGAATATTTTCTAGCTTTTCAAGGCTAATAACGGTAAATTTTTACTCTCCTTGATGAATTCCCACCRAATTCAATGCAAACAGGATTATATAGGCAGGGTACATGAGACGTTTCAGTAACACAGACCTCATTCCCTTGCTCTCAAGGGCATTAATTTCRTAAGTATGGTTTACTGAAGAGCAAGCACAAGAGCTTTTGGAAATGTTCAAAGGCCCCGTTTCCTACTGAAGTCAAACGAAGTAGCAGATRGTTAGGACCTCAGGAGAAAAAGATCCAGATTAAAGGTCCTGCCCCTGAAGAAATTAAGATTCCAGAAGTCAAAGAAGGAAATCAGACCCAACAGCTACTAACAGAGCGGCATCCAGTTTCTGAGCTATGATGATGYATATACCCTCTGCTCTTAAATTTTGCCAGCTGCTGCTTTCCTCTCCGCGGGCATTGAATAAAGGAACTAACAGGASACAAATATCTTTAAAACTGGATGTCTTCTACCACAGACACCATCCTCAAGCAAACGGTCTACTTGAGACCAAGTTACAGGGGGGAAAAATTCTACCTTGTGCTACATTGTGTTTGAGCTGGCGATGGCAATTCATGTTAAACCCTACTAAACCAAACCTCTTCTCTCGCTCAGCATTTTCTTTTCRTTACACTGTAATGACACATCAAGGCACAAAGCTGCAGACCAGCTTGCCAACAGTCCAGCTGTGCTGTTCTCCCAGGCCAGCTTGCTGAGAAATGGSCCTTGTCCCAAGGAGCACTGGACAYGGACCTGGCYGGAGCCCTGTTGAGAACTAGRACATGGAWAAACATCTCCGGAAGCCAGGGGAAACCATACCTGGATGTCCTGGGCATTTACACAGGCTTCTGCATCAACATGMATGTGTCTACTGAAGGTAAGTAAATTCAGTATAGGATGGATGKCAGGCTGTAGGGAAATCTGCAGTTAGAAAGGTTGTTCTGTTTCCTTCCCTGAGCCATTTCAAAATCAAAATTTACAAGTTGCTCTATGTCTAGTAGGAACCTAATTCTAACATTCAAAGTTTACTTATACCAACCAGAGGCTTTTTCTAACCACTCCTTGGTGCCTCATCCTGATCTTCTTTCACCTCCCCATGAGTCCTTGCTCTTCACAATTGCAYGGGCTGTACACATGGATATACAGGRTAAAGTYGAACTATTAAAGCTATTAAGAATGGACAGATTGACACAGCATTTTTTAGYAGTCCAGTAAAAGCCATATAAAGAAGAAGAAAACCTTAGTTTTGCTCAAAACACACTAGCAAGACCAGGTATTTTTCATGTTATTTTTGCTTAGCCAACATTTTCCCATCACTGAAAACAATAAATCTAGATAATAAGCAAACCTTTTAAGCTSTTTGGCTTCTTGCACTGCCAATTCACAACTGTGCTCCTCACTAACAACTTGCAGTAACTTCCACTTTATTTGATTTTTATCAACATCATCATGACACCCCTGGAGAGAACTGAGACAATTGCCTCAATTATTTTTATATGCTTCTATCTTTGTGATAGAGTACAGAAATTCTTCTGGTAAAAGAGTCCTTAGATGTTATTTCAGTTAGCCTTTAACAAAACAGGACTTTTAGGACCAAATCAATATGGGTATAATTGGTGCGCTCCACCGCCAACTATGTATCCCTGTGCACTAGGAACTTCATTTGTTGCTTTTTCTTGACTTTCCCCCTTTGAAACTACAGCTATCTTTAGGGGTTTTAAAGAGCATTTCAATTGCACTGGAATAATTTTGACTACTATTTAGAACCTCTTTATTGCTGTGCTGTGTGTTTCTTAAAATAAAGCTCCTCTGCCAGGAGAACGCGTCTTGCTGGGGAATAACAAATGCATCCAATAGGAAGTTGGGGCAGAGTTTAGCTGATCTTGGATGCAAATATAGAAGAGCTATTTTTGGTTTTGTTTTTTTTAAAAAAAAGATTTTACGATGAAAGATTTATGCTGAATCCTAACCAACTAATATCATAGTCCAAATAGTGTTTATAATTTTYCTTCAACTATTCACAAATCCTTACATATTTACATACCATAAYCACATGGTATATTTTCACAGTGCTGTGCAAGCAGCTATAATGCACCATAAAGCAGTGATGGATTTTTAAACAAACCATGATTGAAAATTCAGAAGTTCAATTATATAAGAACTTCTTTGCAAGGCAGTAACTTACAGACCTAAAACTCCCTCTCTCCAGAGGCTGTCAAAAGACCTTTAGAGGAACAAGAGAATCCTGTGAGACATTTCATTACCACGGCCTGTGCTGCAGATGTATCAAACAAGGCATGGGTACCTTCCTCATGTGCTAATTGTTTCACATAAACTCAAATYAAACAGCGTGGATGGCTGGGATCAACTAGAGAAGTTGAGATTTATAGTGTAGACAGAGAAAGTAGCCCAAAAGTTACCTGCTGGGCATCCTTGTTGACACATTGCAAAGCAATGGGATAAATTCTTAGCCTCTTTACAGTGCCACCACATAGAAGCCAAAGGAATGTGTTGCCTTCAGGGAATTTAGAAGGAAAAGACCAATACTCYATCAAGCTTTCCCTGTATCTTTGTACCAGGTTACTGGTTACTACATCAGTGTGATTGAAGGTGCTTCTTTCATGGTCTTGGTCTCCTCCAGCAGACTATGGAAGGGAAAGCACGTTCAACAGTTCAGTTTCCCTGAATACTGTTGGAAAGTCTTCCAAAAATCTCATGTGTGTGAGGAACAGTGTCCCTAAGTTATAGTTCCTGAACGCAGACAATCACATCAGGCACTCGGATCATATATTTACAAATACACAGAGAAGTTCCCAGTCTTCTCAGCTASAGAGAAGAGCTTGGGAAGGGACTTGCAGGAACCTGGAGGATTCAAACCCTAATTGCAACAAARAGCTGCTTTGGCATTTTTAACATCTTTTGATTTTTACATGCCTGCCATTAGCAATAAGTGATCACACTCATTTATATACATCAAGCACCTCGGAGAATATAAATAAAYAAACAGGCCTAGAAAAAAGTCACTAGCAATCCAGTTTCCATTTTGATGTCGGAATCACAATTGAGGCTGACAGCTGGATCTCCTTGGGGAGAAAATTCAACCAGAGGGRATTTAAAGATCCAAACTCTCCACAYGYTGGCKTTATGAATGAAAGGAATGGGGAAACAAGCTTCAGACTGACACAAATATACCTAATGTGCTGGAGGACACATGGAAACAGTGACAAATGGTGGATTTTTAAAACCCCAATGCACCACCTTGAACTTAATCCTCTGTTTAATGGGTAGAGAGTGAAAGGACAAGTAAGAGAATGCCAGGCAGGACAAGGGAAACTTAAAAGAATAGTTTTTTTCCTAAAACTCGCTAAGAATGCGCWGTGTCCTCTGCAGAAGCTCCTATAATACCACCTGGATGAAAAAGCTAAATAACAAATCCAAATAGGAACATGGGCAAAAAATATTTTATTCCTCCTACATTTTGTTGAGACTYAAATAAGATTAAGCAGCTAGTGAATTAGACTCAGGTTTCTTTAAACCTACTGATCTGTCTCAGATGGAGAGAGAAGGCACAGGGCACCATGSAGCCAATTCACACTTCTGCTAAGAAATAAAGGGTCACGACAACATCCTCAAAGAACTTAGGGCAGGGATCAGCGTAGCCCATTAGCACAAACGGGACCTCCTTTCCCCTCACCTCCCTTGGTCACACGCTGTGCATAAAATTGTTTTATTTTGTAATCTGKTAATTATGAAAGAACTGCATTAAGATTCTCCCCTCACTGTGGATACCCACGGACTAAAGAGTAAAAGCCTCAAAGCAAAGCTGCCATAGAGGCATCTGAACTTCCCCATGTTTTAGTCAATACACAAGATTAATTCATGCAGATGCCCAAGAYGGGCCGGATCCGGGTCTGCTCTTAGCACAGCCACAGCAAAGAGYCCTTCATGGTAATTTCATGCACCTTCTCCCCTCGCTAGTCAAGATCAGCTCACGGCCTTGCTCTGCTCTGACAAAAATAAAAGCGCTAGAGAACAGCAAGTAGTTACAATGTAAGTCACTGCATGAAAAGCCTATTTTTGTCCCCYAAATGAATGCTAATTGCTCTAGAACTGCAAATGACAAAAAGTGGAAGGGCAGATTTAATGTTTCTCTCTTTTTTAAATTATTTCACAATTATTTTCTAATGTCATGAGAGAAGGTCAACCTAATGGCCACCATGTAACGGCACTAGGTCACCTTCTCCAAGGGTAGTCATTATTTTGTCACACTTGCAAGATGATGATTTCCCAACACACAACGAATTCAAGTGCAGTGACAGCTAATGGGCTGCACCAAGGACTGGTGGGATATTGCTCAAAGCTAAGGTCATACCATGAATAAATGAGGCTGGCCATAAGTGAGTAATAAGTGAGGTTAATTCACTTAGGCTCTGAAAAGGAATAATTAGAAATGGAAAGGGGAGAATTAGTGCTCTGTCCCCTCTTCTCCACTCCCTTGTTTGTATATCCTCCTAGGGTTTAATTTCAATGAATTTCCTGGGAAAAGATGGCTCTAACATCATGCTGATGGAGCCGTGCTGGCTGAGTCGTTCTTTGGAGAGAGGCAGACACACCAAGAACCTTCAGGAAGGAGCTCCATCAAGAAGTCCAAACTGAGGACTTCGCTCTTCCAGCCAAACCTCATTCACGTCAGCACTAATTTCCCAAAAAGCCACCAACGGGGGCAAATTTGCAAAGGAAATTGCTGTTTCTTGCAAGAAAAGAAGTGACCAACTCCACAACTGCTCTGGCTGCATTGACGCCCTGTTGACCAGCACCCAAGGAGCACCATAACACAACCTGGCAATGCTGGAGGCAGCCATCAGTCCTAGGGATTATCCCTAGGATATTAAATTACCCCCCATGCTAGTGACTACTTACTGCCACTAGTGTCAGCTCAGACAAGCACATTTTTCAGTGGGGTCTAYAAAGGGCTGCAAGGAGAAGAAAAGCCTCTTTCCTCAAGGCAGAGCCATCTGAGCAGAGCCCATCCACAAGCACCTCTTACATTGGATGGCTGTGGCATTACATGGACCCCCTCGGCACCCCCGGGAGAGGCGCAGGGCTCAGCACTCCTTTCATTTCCCTCACCATAATTAAAAGCATCACCGAAGCCAAGGACCAGCTGCCAGCAAGAACAAAGCGTCACATGAAAGGATTCTTAGGCAAGGGTGGCAGCTTCCTGCAAGTGCTGTAAATCACACTAAACTACATAAAATATCTGGAATCCTAGCATTAGCGGTTAATGTAAAGCAGAAGTTATAAAATCATTCTTCTATTTTCCCAGTCTTTTCAGGATTTCATAATTCCTTCCCTCCTCTTGCTCCCCCCTGCCCCAGCTCTCTTCCTCCTCTTGCAAGAATATGCTCAGCCTGGAAAAATTTTAGCTGAAATCCTTAGATTTTGTTGAGTTCTGGCATTCTTCGAGACAGCTGTATTTACACCCATTGCTGGCGGGTAGTCATGCTGGAAGCAATTAGCTTTCATGCTGTTTCAATATCCCCTTTCAAAAACTTTGAGATCTCTCACTGCTATTGATTTAGATTTAGGAAGAACAGGGGGGAGGCAATGGGGGGCGAGTTCAGCCGCATGCCCCGAGCTCCTATAGCCCGATTCAAATGCACCAACCTCCCAGCTCATCCCTCTGTGGGCACATTCGCAGCCCTCCCAGGGAAAACACTCAAAGGTCTTAAGAAAAAACCATCACTACAACACTTAAAGACAGGAACTTCCAACATGGTYGGGTCAGCAGCCAGCAGCCATCTCTCATTTATATCTACAGGTTGCACTGGGGCATCTCCGCCRAGCTTAACAACACTTGTAAGGGTGTCTTTTATATTTACAAGGAGACAAACTGTCACTGCTGGACTACTCAAAAAAAAGAGRAGGAAGGAAGGAAAAACATGGTAAGATAAGACAGCAGCTAAATGTATACTGATTGCAATAATTGCATCCATTCCTCCGTCGGAAAGTCTTGTATTGTATTTCTAATATGCGCTGATAAGTGCATTCACAACATGATTAACTGCCTCGAGACAAGAACGGCTATTATGTTTAACAAACTGATTAGCAAGCRACAGAGCTGCAAACTGTACTCCTAGGAAATTGGCTGCTTTTAAATTACAGCAGCTTTTTTATTGTTCCATTTTTAAAATGCAATGGTTTGTTACACATATGCAGCGTAATACCTAACAGACAATAAGTAACAGAGGATACTGAGCTCTTAACTTCTAATCTTCAGATCTCAATTAAGGCATTGCTCGTTTTCCTTTTGATTGCAGTGAAATCTGCATCATCCATGGCTCTCACTATGCCATCTCCTGTCTTAAACGACTCCCCAAAAGTATCCCTRAACACAAGCACAAGGATTCCAGCCCACCTTATTTCTAAGTCCKGCCTTAACTAAGCTCTGGTTTTGCTTGTCCTGTAAGCAGTCAACTCCAACAGCATTTACTGTCTTTCCTGCATYCCACATTTCCTGTTTGTACTGCCAGGAGCTTCTTCCCCATGGATTTCCACAAGCACCAGCGATCCTCGGAGCAAGGCAAAGTGCTCCTGTGCAGTTACCTCCTGGAACAGGAATCGGAGAGATCTCTGTCCGAACTCAGTTCACACYGAGTGCCTTTGCATAGCGCTCACCTGAACCCACACTGCTAACCCCTCCAGGGAAACGAGCTGCTCACTAACCACCTGTGTTTTATAGCAACTAMCAGCAGGATTTAGGCACATCGTTGTGTGCATCTGAAAACCCTGCTGTCAATTTTGTGGTTCWGTTTTCATTGACTGTTCATATTTTTACTACTCCTACATATGAGAGCACTGGTCTTGGACTTGGGCCTCTATTTCATGCAAACCTGAAGTAAAAAGACAGGCCTGACTCCAGAGAACCTGCATTCCACAAGACAGAGAGGCAGAAAGGAGATACAACAACCTGCACAACTTTAAATTCATACAAAACCCACAAACTCCATAAGYAGGAATTTATCTGGAGACTTCCAAGCTCAATGACATCATGTGCTTCAAGACAGTTTATTTATAACATAAAGCTTAGTATAACTCGTAAGGAGAAAGAATAAATCAATTTGCTTTATCAGAGAGCTTCATCAGATACAATACAGATGGCTCTGCTACCATGGTTAAAAATAACCTAGACATTTTGAAATCGGCTCAAGGCATTTATCAAATGAGGAAACTGGTGAAGGAGGGTTATGCCTAGCTTGTATACAGCCGTGGGAATAGCCACCTAGCAACGTGCTGCTTTTATTAATACGATCTCTCACATTCATCGTTGTTTTCAGGAGAGAATTCAGTTTTCCAAGCCATTTGCTTTTGCAGAAGAGCAGGACAGAAAAACTTGACATTATTCTCTGAACGCAGATAAGAGGGGGAAAAAATCCAAAGAGCAACTTGATCATACAACAGATTGTGAAATACCTCCGTAATGAAGCTACTGCAAAGAGAGCCCCAGGTCCCAGCCCAACACTTCATGCTGGATGAGAAAGGATGCAGGAGATGAACCAGGTCCCAGTGGGGTCCTCAGGGAGACTCCAGCACAGAGAAGACCCTGTAGATCCTGGCATCCTCCTGCACAGTCCTCAYATGGTCCACTTGTGTTTCCAGCTAACCTGAACCAGGCAGGGAGTACCAAAGAGCCTACAGCCCTACAAGTAACGCCGTTCAAGGTGATGCTCTGCCTGAAGAAAGAAATTCATTTGTTTCTCAGCTTTCATCRCTCTCCTCCTCACATTCCATCCCCAGAAGGAAAATCAGGTGTTGTTCTTCACTGAGGTTTCATTTGCTGAAGGATTTTACTTCAAAGAGCCCTGCCCAGCTCYGGTACTAGTAGGAAAGCCCCAATAGCCAGAAGTCTCTCAAGAGAAGGGATACAAAGTGAATGTGAGCAGCCATGAACATATATCTCCAGTTCATTCCCTGAGCTAAGAGGAAATTCCAGTTACTACGTCACCCTTGCAAAAGGAGCAGGGAAAGCTCATGCTGMGGCCAATTTTTTTTCAATACCAGGTATAACAAGCTCTGGGGTCAGCCAGAGCTTCAACATCCACTACCTCAGATTTTTCTTAATAATGAGCTCCCTGAAGACGACGAAAAGGCTTTATAACTCAAAAAAGCTAGGTTCCATCCAAATAAACCCTCCGATATGTAACTCATTAAACAGAGAAAACKCAAAGCAATTAGACAAGACAGCGGGGAAATCAGAAAAGGCTTCAGGATTTCACTGCAGGCTGGTCCTGCACGCTTGGTCCCAGCTCACCCCGACTTGYAGCAGCAAACCTGCCCCATGCCCCTTCAGGTCCCTGAATCACCTCTGTAAGTCAGGATAATGAAGCATAACCTACAAGTTCTGTGACCAGAAAGTACCTCAGGGATCATTCCCTAAWGCAAATACTCAGTATGTGGGGCAGGAGCACGAGGGCCCCTCTTAGGTCAGTGCGAGCTCTGGGGATGATTGCAGTGGGCAAAAGATGAGGATCTGTTTGGATTTAAGGTAACTCCTTTTCTTGAAGACGACAATAAATTATAAAAAAGAAAATAAATATATCAAGATACAATAAATTCTGGCTAGAAGATCAAGGTCAAAATTTATATCTTCTTTTCTAAGTTATATTAAAAAAAACACCAAGATACACACAGGTAAGACTTACTGCTTACTAAAATATATATTAGCTGTTTGCTAGCACTTCAATTTGTCAGCTGCACCATACCCAGTCTTTGTTTTCRAGAGCATTACAACAGCACAGCTAATTACACGAATGCTTCTGCAGGTTATAATTGAAGGTGAGATCAGTTGATAAACGGCTTTGATAAGAACTCACGCACGTACGAGGGGAGGAAGGCAACTTCCATCCCCGCTGGGTTTGCTCCTCAGCAAGGCCCTTAAGAACCTGCCAGGGGATGTCCCTTCCTCACAGAAAGGCCAGGACACCCGGGATGTTGGTCATGGCTCCAGGGAGCTGCAGAGGGAATGACACCTGTGAGCATGAAAACAGCACCGCGTTGTCTGCCGCTTGGCGAGGTTGTTTGCAGCACCGAGTCCTGTATTGCAGGGCAAAATCAGCATTTAACTAAGATTTGATCTGAAAAACAAGAGTGTTTTTTGAGGGGAGGAGAAAAAAAATGTATCTTTTTTCAAAAATTATTCCTCAAATGCAAGAAAAGCTTGAGGGGGTGCTGCTGTGCTCATAAGCAGAGCAYTGAAGCTGGGCTGCAAGAAAGAAGCACTACTGTGTTCCTCACAACGGGGTATTGAAGAGCATCCTCGGGTCTCCAGATTACACTAGTTTTTAAATTGCTTTTAACACAGGAATATCAGGTGAACACATTTTATCTGCTTTGACTGCATGCACTGAAGTGGACAATCCCTGCGTGCAAGTCCACTGGTTCCGAAGAAGAAAATAGCCACAAATGGTCTTATGTTGGGGTGAAGCAATGACATCTTCAGTCTAGGACTGTGCAGCCATCTAGAAAATCTGGAAATGCTGAAACATTTAAACATCAAAGAGGAGGAGGAAAAGTGATAAAAGAAATAAAAAAGAATGAGAAATATGAGAAAACAAGGAAAAAAAAATCTCTTGGAAGTCAAGACTCAGAGAGGGGAAAAAAGACTGAATTTAGGGGAGAGCCCCTGCATTGCAAGGGCATTGCAAGGAAAAGGCAAATATCTCCCTCTGTTCAACACATTCTCCTCCATTTTCAACTACRTGTACAAAGGTTCCCAAGTCCCATCAGAAACCGGTCCCAGGAATGAGAGCATCAAGAGAGGAGAAAGCTGCATGAAGATCARTCCCGCAAACATCTCGCGAATAACCCAGCAGGCCCCAACGTTGCTTTGGAGATGTGCGACCCGCCAAGAGATGACAAGACTAATGAAAACAGCAAGCTGCAAAACGCATCCAAAGGGCTTCCCGCGCCACCCAGCTCCTGCTCAACACCAGGCTCTGAAGAGAACATCGAGTTGCACTGGGAATTGTGGCCATAAAGAAAATACAGATAATGAGGCRTCCCTAAAACTCCCCTTTTTTCCCCCCTTTTAATTTAAAATTGAGATCCATGTGAATAAAAGGGATGGTGTCTGAGGCAAGGGGACAGATGGTTCTGCTCCCAGAGCAGTGCACAAAAACGAGGCTTATTAAAAGCCTTTTACTTTACTTTTTTCTCCTCTATTTACTCGTCTTTYTCTCTTCACTCATCTATTCATCTATCCATCAGAGGATTGAAAATTCAAGTTCTTGTTCTTTGCATTCACATTCAAATTCAAACGCATATAAATGCACAGCACAGCTTTCCGTGCAGAAGTTTGAAGAGTTTTGCTGGAGATTCGGAGGGGGCTTTTTTAATTTAAGTGTATAACAAGCCARTTACAGCCCCTGAATCAGTACCTGCTAGATGAATACACAGGAAATGAGAGGAACRTGGCAACGGTGACACACTTTCCAGCCTGACCTCCCTGGAACATGTAGACTATACTATTATTTTATGCATAATGAGTAACTTGTAAAGTGTTTATCTCATCAAGAAAACCACTTTTCCGCTCGTTTTTGCATTCTCTGGATGCTTAATGAAGTGGGTTTGCTTCTGATGAAGGTAAATGCATAAATAGTCTCTTTAGAACGTGCTGCCATGCATTGGTCACTGCCTCCATAGGTGCACTCATGTCCTCAGCTGCCAGGGAGCAAAAACGTGGCCACAGGTCTCTGCTCCAACAACCCRCGGGCCCAGGAGATGTTCCATAAAGCCCCAGCTTGGCGTACGCAGCGTGACATCGGATGGGCCACAGGACCCAAACACCAGCGCTTCCAGCCTCCCTGCTGGGACAACAGCTAAAGCAAACACACTCTGCACCCCACAGGCACCCCCGTGTCCTTAGAGTCACACACACACACACAAAACGGGAAATTAATTCAATTATAACAATAGCAATTTGAAAAATGCTTTGTTATAAGGCAAATTACCTTTCCCTATTTTAGCAAACTCATCAATTAAAAACGTAGGACGGCTTTGCCAGAGTTAATTTATTTGCATACGTTACTAATAACATACTATCATGGTATTTTCYCTTGTGTTCTACAAGTGCCTTTAACCATCCTGTAGTTTTAAGTTAGGGGCAGCAGTACCTAAATGCTTTCATGTTGCTCAGTTCGGAGCATCCACATCCAGCGGCCACYGCACAGGCCACAGGCAGCTGGGACTCCAGCGGCCCCTGGTTCCAGCCCATGTGTCCCCAGACCCCCAGGCTTTCCAGAGGGCTCCAGGCACTCGTGTTCCTGGAGCAGGGCGACACAGAGGGAAACCACAAAAAGCAGCACTGAGGAAGACCACAGTACGGCCCCGGCACACACATCTCCAGGTAAAACATCATTTGGGCGAGTTACAGGGCAAATCATTTCAAATGTCCTATAATGTGGTCACGCTGCAAAGGGCCTGTGGACAATTCAAAACAAGTAGAAGCAAACCCAATCACTGGCTACGAATGGTATGTCCAGCTTAGGAAATTATGTTAAATAACTCACTGTTATGTTTTGGCTTGCCCCCTGTTATGGTACCAAGAGAACAAAAAGCTTTGCTGAAGATGTATGTTATTCAGACTGCCATTCAGCAATGACTTTACAGCGTTTGCAGGTGTAGGTSACTGGTGAAATATAGGCCATGATCCCTGTTGCTTGAAATATAGATCTCTATAAACAATCTTATAAAACAGGCACTGTCTAGAAAACTGCCACACTGTTAAAATAAAATAAAAGTAGGCACATGCCTGTTACTGTGTTCAAATCAAGATGCTTCTGAAGCCTGTAAATGGATCCAAATTGAAATTGGAAGAAAATGTGAACCATAAGGACATTTAGTACATAATTATTTAAGCAGAAGACCCTTAATGAGCTGCATAAACAGGCTCAGTTTATAAACTCAGTTTCAAAAACTTAGTTTGGTTTCTGGAAAAAAATATTCTTGGGTTCAGAGTCACGATGTATTTTAGCCTGCCTGTTTCTTCCTATTTATAAATTAGACAATGTAAAATCAGGAGGAAACGCAAACATCAGCCACAGCAAAGAATCATAAATGGAAACACATGGAGAAATCATATATCTAGGCAGAAAATAACTACCCATTTGGAAAAATAAAGATAAAATGATATATCTTAATAGCAGAAGTGGTTTTCCAGTAAACTACATCTGCATAAAAAGGTGGTGAAGGGCCTGGTCTACAGGCAGGTACCGTGCGACGGTGCAGGACGGACTCGAGGGAATAGAGGGAATACCCCGTGTCCTGGGGCTGTCACTCTCCCTGGGGGTGCAAGAGCAGAAACCAGGTCTACCTACAACCACTGTCTTCACGTTTCCTCCTCCAGGCTGCAAGAACCCGCTCGTGCCATCGCCCGGGGCGCGCACGCGAYGCCGTGCTCAGCGCTGCCCGCTCTCCGCACGCTATGGGTCACGCGTGGGGTCTCCACGCGTTACTGCTGAGTCTTTTCTGCAGCTAAGTGCAGCTTCACAGTAAAAGGGAAGYCTGAAGCCCGTGTCAGTACATCTGCAGTCTGGCACCACCACGCCGTGTGGCTGCCAATTTGAGGAGATTTTTGTGCATGATCCTGTTCAGCAACACCAGTGACCATCTGTTTCTTCCTCCTCCTCCTCCTTTTCCTTCTCCTTTGCTTCCACTTAACTCTCTCTTAAATGACCAAGATAGCCTGGAAACAAAGGCAGACAGAAATTTGCAGTGGATTTTACGACATCTGTTGATTTAATTCCCACGAATACAAGGGAAGAAAACGGCAATCGGGCTTCAAATGAGGGTGTAACGCAGAGGGTTAACGGAGAGAGAGGAGCAGCGGGAAGTCAGCGTGGTGTGATGTGACAGACTGCTTCCCTGGGTGGCAGGTGACGAGCAGGGCCCCGCAGAAGATGCGCCAGGAGCAGGAGGGATGTGACTGCAGCGCGCTGTAACCAGAAATAACGGCAAGCCGACCCCTGCTCATCTCTGCAGCCGCCCGCTGTGCGGCAGGGGGAACAGAAAGGGGGATTAGCAGCTCCACTCGAGTGCTTTAGCCCCGTGCTTCAAAGCAAGCCATCATTTTGATGCTTTGGATTTCTGTGCTTGCAATCTRCCTCTTCCCGTGACAATGCACCAAAATAGAGTGGAAACTTTCCTTCTAAGGCTTTAGATCACCCAAGGAATGGCCCCACCTGCTAACACAAAATCAGGTACAGGCTTTGCCTTAGCAAAGAGACTGACATGACTTGATTGTATCAGGTGACTTTGGATTAAGGTAGATATTAACATGAATAGATCTCATTCAGCACCCAAGTGGTCACTCCATGTCAACGACCTGCATACATAAGTACCTGTTACCCAGCTGTTACACCCAAGTGACAGAGGGGAGAGGAAACAAAACAAAAATAAGAACCAAAAGCAAAGGAAACGACACAAACAGCAGCGYTGCTTCCACAGATCCATCTTCTTTCCAGACCTGTGAACTTTCCCCACCTACATGATCCTGGGGCAATGACTTCCATGGGTTAAGCTGCCCATGGAGAAGCCCCCGCTGTCCCTCTGATCCAGCCAGCTGCTGGTCTCTCCACCTGAAGCCACCAAGAGACAGTAATTTCCCTTCTCATCCGAGTCAAGGTTAAATTCCTCAGACCTGACCCGTTCATACCTTAYACCAGAGGATATATTCTCTTTTCCTGTACAACTCAGATGCTGAATTCCTAGCTGCTAATTTAAATCTTTTTCTCTTAATTGAAATTACCTTCTGCATCACTAGCTWCATAACTGCCTATAATATTTAAGGTAATGCAGCTCATTGAAATTCAGCTGAAAAAAAGTAGGTAAATAGCTTCAAGTAATAAATATTACAATGACATCCATTAAAGTCAACCAGAATTATGTTATTTTGAAATTCAAACAGCCAGGTCTGCACTGATCTCAGTGAGAACATATACGAGGCCTTACCTCCTGCAGAAACTTTCTATCTGCTTGATAACTAGGGCCTTTAATTTTTATAATTGCAAACATGATCTCATAGGTATCAAAGCAAGGCYAACACAGTGCTGGCAAACAAGCAGGGCATCTCACAAAGAACTAGGGAATCCAAAAGGAAAAGTTCTGGTTTCTGAAATAAGCTGATATTCTTAAAGAGAGGCATATATCCCATTTCCAAACTGAAGCACCAAGAACCTGGGGTAGTGTCGGCTGCCAAGTATTATCCAACCTGTGAGCACAGTGTGACTGAAGAAGACATCAACCAAGCATTTACAAGACAGGAATTGCAGTGCTCAGTGCAATGGAGTTTTAGAGGAAAATGGATGTTCTGTTGTGATATTTAAAAAAAAATGAATATAAATGAATTAAACCTCTTTAACAGCTTTCCACCAATAACAGATATTAAATGCTTGGAAAAACTCCTCCGGGCAGCAATGATTAAATAAATGCAAAATACTTTTAAAAAGGGCATGATCCTGTGTCAGAAAAGAAAGGTTTTTAGCTTCCTTTTCAACTCCAGCTTCAAAGCACGTACACTGAGCACAGTAACATATTGGTGACAGGTCATACTCAGCATCCAACCCCCAGCAGAAGAGGGTACGGAGCAACACAAAGCTCCTCAACAGCACGATGGCACCAGTGGCACCAGTTACTGCCACGCAGGGAAGAGAGGTGCTACCGGCCAGCGCAGCTCTCCCGACAGGTAGGAATTGCTGGGATGGTAACACAGGGACAAGAGGCCTTAAAAAAGAGCCAAATGCAGAAATTCTTTGTGTTGGTGAACCGCTATAACTCTGGTGCGTGGAGATAATATTCCCTGTTCACGCCAGCGCGGAAGGCTGCCCGAGCCCAGCTGCAACAGGCAGGTGCGAGGGGAGGCAAGGACAAGCCACRCGCTCCCGCACCTCGGGAGCATCTCTGCATTAATCACTACCTTAACAGTTATTTACGCACAAGCCATCTCCCAAATACTCTCTGGAGGAAAAAAAAAAATACAGCAAACTAGCCACAGGCTTCCAACTGACCCACTGCCCTGCCTCCTGCAACCACATGAACACGACAAGCTGGTGCATCAGGTCATAGTGCATCAGGACCCATGCCCTTGAGCCAGTTAAAACACAACGTGGCTACCTGCTTTTCTGCAGGGATGCCCGAAATGCTTCTGTTGAGAAACAGCCTTAACATTTCACCTCCTGTGTGAATTCTTTTTATTCTCTTCATTTGTCTTTCCAACTTATTCAATTTTCTCTATTCTTAGAGGTAATCTGTTTTTAAGAAAAATCCTGAATATTCTTTTAGATTAACTCAATCATCTCTGAGTCACCTCTAGAAATAGCAATTGTTTCATGCTCTACACACACAAACGCATCCACACYTCTTGTCCACAACGCCTGCCAGCATTCCAATGGTTGGGTCATGATTCTGGCTCTAAGAAAACAGAGCAAACACTCACTACAACTGATTTTATACACTCTACCTTCATAATCTCAAAAATAATTCCATTCTACATCTATGGTAAAGAAACTGGGCCACCACTTACTTAACTAAGCAACCAGGGGAGTCTGCTACTTGGGAACGAATGGAAGAAGTTCTACCGCAAGCAGATAACGACCACGTTGCCTGAGTGGGAGCTGTAATTGAGACTTGTTAGAATTGGAAATTCAGGGAACGGAGGCTCGCAGAAAGATCAGAAACCATTTTAACTGCAGAGCTCCAAGTATTGACGGGCACAGGTTGCCAAGACTGGTATCACAGCARTCGGCCGCAAAATGTCCTTCCCAAAAGCAGCGTGCGATCCAAGGGAATCCAGGGAGCACCAGCCCAACACCCTGATCCCGCAGCTTGTGGCCGGGTCTGAGCTGCAAGCTGCTGGCCACTTTGCTCTGTTAAAAGACCAGAAGGGCTGCATCTCTAGAAAATGCTAAATTTACAACACAAGCCAAAGTAAAAACAGCCCTAAAAAGCCCTAAATTACCCTAAGGCATTTCTCACTTCCATCATCCCTCCTCTATCCTCATTACAAACTGCTTTTGCCTGCATCGGCTGCCACYTGTATGGGGTTTCTAATGGAAAACACATGCAAGGCTCCTCTCATCAGAGCATAAGGGCAGAGCTGGACCCTTAAAACAGATTCAATTCCACTGCTTCTGATCACCAGGGAAATAAATATATGGCATTTCAGAGGCACGGGACATAAATTCTGGCTTGGTTCAGAACCCTGGGGGTAATAAAGTGCTCTGCCCATTAAAACATAAATTCTCAAYTGGGTAGAGCTGATGAGAGGCTGGGGCTAATGGGAAGCGATAGGAAATCAGAATGACAGGAATGCTCTTYCCAGTCTGACTGTGGGAATTTACTCTCTTCCCTAGTGTACCTTGAGATGACAGAATTAAGATAGGGTGGTTTGCATGGCAGCTCACAAGTAAATTAAAAGTTAACACCCACAAGTGCATTCATACCAAAAAATATCTTTCTAATGCCATAAGCAACACCCATTATCCCCAAACCTCCCTGTTTTTATTAAAACAAAAAAATTTAATCCTAAAATCATACTGTGAAGTAGGTAGCAACACAATAACATGCTCAGGTACCATGATGGAAGATAGATGGAGATTTCCTGGTGCCAAGAAACGGTGTGGGGGTATTTTTTCAGGGTATACATGCCAAYTAGTGCCTGTCAGCCTAAAAATCGTATCTTCAGGTCCTCTCATGAAAGCCTTTTGGGTCAGGGAAGGTCTGTTACTTAGCTGTGAAGACAGGGAATCAAGGCAAAAGTCAGTAACTCAGAGATGCATCCCAGGCTGCATTAAAGCCCTCAAAATATGCAGAATTTAATCCAAATCATTTCAAACTTTGCATACAGCTTTAGCCCTGACACATTCTTAACACCTCTTCAGGGAATTGAGGAAAAATACTCAGGACCAGATTAAAACGTTGAGAGGGATCAAAAGGCGAGCTTATGATCTACAGATAAATCCATACTTTCCAAGTTTCTATCTGCCAGTAATATGTTCTTTGACTCCTGAACCTACCCTTTCCCTCAAATGCCTGTTTCCTAAGCAACACTAACTCRCACCTCTTATTTATGGTCTATCTATGCTATTCTTTACTCTCCATTCTACAACAGGCCTAAAAGATGCTGCTGAGATACAGCTCCTGCAGAAAGGCTGCTCACTAGTTTGCAAGGTGTTGTCAGTGACACAAAGAGAGATTGCACTTCAGTTCCATTTATATAAATCTGTAACACATGCTGCCAAGCTCTGCCATGGATGTCCCTGGGCATTACTGAGAAAACAGSGTTCTTTACCTAGATCCATATCTTGAAAATGATGATTGAAAGCCAAAATAAATCGAATGTCTATGTTTACAGAAACCGTACCCACAGCTGCTGTGAACAACTGTGGGGGAAACATTTTAACTACAGGTTTGCCTCCTTGCAGGAGAAGACTGATGTTACTTAAAGCCTGCTGGAGATGTGGACAGAGCAGAACAGCCACAAGCAAAGCAGATTACAGTGGGCACTGCCTCCCCCCCAGCACACACAATGACCGATTCTCCATTAGATATAAAGTAGAAAATCAGCCCAGCATTGAAGTACCCAGCCTTGCCACCTGGGACCCAACTGGGCTGTGTTTCCATAACATGTGAACTGAACAGCAATGGAATTGATACACAGGCCCCAGGGCGCCCACTGAGCTGCCACTGGGTTTTTATTTATTGGAGAAGACACTTGCATGGGCTGGGACAAAGCTATTTGGTGGCCTTAAATGAGCCACGCAGCACCAGCTCCAAGTGAGCTTGGAGATATATCAGGAAGGGATTTAGGGCTGAATGAAGACAGACAGGATTGAATAAGCTAAAAGAACATGAGTGAAGACAGATTAAAGAACTAGAGGTCCTGAAAGCACAACAAGTCTTTCGAATGGAGGAGTAATCTCGGCTCCAGCCCTGCCATGGGCACCAAAGACACTTTGCACTTTCCAAGGAGGTGTCCCCCCCAGCCAAAGGGACCACAGGACCCTCCCGGCTCAAGGGCAGAGACCCTAAGAGCTTAAGAGGCCAAACCAAAAATGCCACGCTTTTTGTTTTGCAGTGTCCCAAAACAGAAAGTTTTAAAGCAAAAAATATTAGCATCATTTTACATCAAAATGAGGCTCTTTAGCCAACTTGAAAGAGAATGGGAAAACTTCATATGACTTGATTGTGAAGAATGCATTTGGAGTTAAAAGAACTTCCAAAACTTGGCAACATGCAGTGATTATGTTCAGCATGTACCCTGGATGGGAGAGAAATTGTTGAGTCTGTTTGCTCATGCCCTTGCGAAGTAGCTACCCATATGTTCCTCACATTAGGAAGATATTAAATGTACGCCCGGGGCAAATAACAGACTACGCAGTATCCAAAACAAGCAGAACCATCACCTAAAAAAGATACTTATTTCTGCCTTCTTTTAAATTAAAAATAAATAAATAAATGGGAAAAAAACCACAGAAACAAGCAGCTAGTTACAGTAAATTAAAAAGATATCTATCAAATCTCACTTATGATAATATAAAGCTATTCCTGAACTTTAATTATTATGACGAACCGGTCTCCTGTGGCTTGTTCATTTCACGCAGCTAAAAAAAAAAAAATGTTAACAGCCTTCTAATTATATCAGTTTTCTGTGCAAAAAAGCTGGCTCACATTTATTAYTCTGTCTAGAGAAGCTATAGATCAACTTGCCATTCACTTAATGCTTTTAATTTACATATCAGAAATACTAATAAGTGTGGCATTATTAGATCATATTCCCTTTCGTTTCTGATCCAAAAAAATGGTCCATTTTGTTTAGCTACCACAATTAATTTATTTTTTCTATGGCAGGGTTTTTGATAAGGGCTTTTATCAGAAGTTTGACTGCATTAGGCTTAATAGGACATCTCTCATTAAAATAAAAAGCAAAAGGAAAACAYGTTTCATTAAAATCAGACAATGCCTTTGCCCCCCCCACTCCATTTTGCAGTCATTAGCATTTTTAATAGCAGATGTAATTGTGCCATAGCCTTGAATCAGAGCCACTATCTGAAGCTCTAGATTTGTTTAAAATTCAGTAATTCAATATCATTTGTAAGCGGTGCTACTCTACCTAGAGATGACCAAAGCAGGAATGGCTGAACTCAAATTCGGCACATTTGGGGTTTGTTTGCTATGGATTTACCCATAGGCTCTTCTCCTAGGGCTCACAGTGCAGTACCAAAGGATTTGCTTTTCACTCCTTAGAGTATAAACAATATATTTCAATCATATCTATTATATTTCATGGCTTAAGAGCAGCACACTAAAAGAAYTGCTATAGCCCAATGCTAACAAAGTACCTGACTACAAAGGAAAAGAGCAGCCTGCAGCCTGGAAAACCAAGCTCTGTTTGCACCTAAGTGGGAGAGCTCATCCTGCTTTCCGGTACAAACCATCTTGGATGATAYTGGGGTCATCCTTGGTAGGGCCTCCAAAAGGAACCAGAAAATTCAGAGTTTACTGAGCCAAAGAGCCTTCTTGGCTGCCAAGACAGTGGAAAAGAGTCTCAGTGCAGATGAAGTTTGAGCCTCTCATAGATAAGTAGAAACTGCTTAAAAATGAGATAGTAAACTCACCTGGTAGGTAACAGACAGGCTAGGGAAAATAAAATGTACTGTAATCAATGTTGTATACACACCCCATCCATCATTGCCCGAATGGATTCAGAGAGCAATTCTATCCTAATAACACCTTTTCAGCTAGGTTCAATTCTTTTGCTCTTCCCCTGGCACCTCCTCAATTCTTCTTCTCTTCCTTTTCAGGAGGTTTCTGAAGTGGAAACTTTTGCTTAACCAGCTGTATTGCTATTTCATACCCTCTTTAAACATATTTCTGCTCACAGTCGAGCTGACACTAGCTGCCGTAACAAAGCAGCAGTCCATATGCAAAGTTTGCTTGTTTGCACCATCCTGTCCTGCGCTTCAGCTCCAAGCCAAAATGCCCATATGGCCTCTGGAAAAATGAAGGGGGAAAAACATAGAGGAAAAATGTTCAGTTGGTTCTGCTGGAAGTGAAGGACTATCAATACAGAAAGTAGATTAAGGCCTTAGTTTAGCAAAGCTTCAAGTCTGTCCTCTGCTCTGTGGAGGCTGGGAGCAGCAGCAATTTCTTCAGAACTCCTCAGCCCTCTGCTCCAGGTGCAACTTCCTTAGCAAAAGGCCTCCAAGACCTGCTAGGATCACAAAGCACATCTTGGATCTGAGCAGCTCCGACACATCCAGGAAAGGAAAAAYGGCACATGAGGGCAAGATACTATGTCTGTAAGTTTATAAGCAAATTATATATATATGTATAAATTTTTTCATCAAGCTGTTGTCAAAGAGTACACTTCATAAGCTGTTCATGTGTCATACATTCATGTAGAGGAGCTAGAAAAAAAGATTTTTTTGTGGCAAGATCGGTTTTAGGGCTCACATTCAAAAGCAAGTCAGGGCAAAGTTTGAATTCTTAAATAGYGGTAAGCTACATTCTCGAGATACTGGCCCAAAATAATGCAGAAATCTTTCAAAACACAAGTGCCCAGRTTTCTGGGTATTCCTGCTTTCAGGGCAGGCCCAGGGATGGTGCCTTTTTAACCGCGTACCTCAGAGTCCCARCACCAGGAATATTTGAAGCAGGGCTGGGAATCACCGCGTGGGTTTCAGGGCCACCTTTGGGCAGCCGAACAGCAGCAGCCCCACAAATGACTGCATGGAGGAAGCAACCAGGCAGCCCCCATGGGGARTACCCCGAGCATGTGCCTGGTGCAGCACGAACATCCCCAACGACGCTGGGCACATCCACGGTGCTCCGGCTACACGTCTCTAGCAGTGGGAAGYGGCAGAGAGTAGCACGGGGCTTCTCAGACTCCACTGCTGCTGTCGGAGTTTATTATATTTACACGTTTTACGGATCATCACTTCYGCGGCTCTGAACGTGCACCACGTAGATCACAAGAATGGGAAAAGCACGGGGCACACGGTGGAATCCTGGGGAGAACCAGGCTGGCGCATCCGCTTCTGCTGCCTTGCAGGATGTTCCAGGTCTGCAGTTTTATTCAGTCTCTTGTCTGAACGCCATCTGCACTCGCGGTCCTGCTGTTGTTGCATTTGCTCCTGAGCCGGGCTGAATTCTGATGTCCTTCCTGCCTGCCCAAGGTTTCTTTGTACACAACCCTGGGTGTTTCTTTGAGCAAAGCCGACAGAAATATCAGCACTCGATATACTACTGTGCCCTTGTTGCCTTACCTACAGGGCTCCTAGACTAAATTCTCTCAAAATAGACCTGTGGACCAGCAAATGTCCCTAATACACACATACAGCTTCACAAACAATTGATTTTTCAGAGTGAAGCTGAAAAAAAAAAAATCACTTTTTTTTTTTTCAGATCAAGTCAACTGAAATTTAACATTTTATATCCATGTTAGAAGGTCAGGGTCTGTGCCTTTTGAAATTCATGGTAAGAAAACATTAAAGGAAAACAATTGAAAACAACAATGTGTGTGTGTATATATATATATATATATATATATAAATAAAACAACACGCCTCTTTTCCAATGTGTAGAAAGAAAAAAAAAAGGATCAAATTTTTGCATTTCAACTAAATGATACAGATGTGCAAGTAGTTCACCCATCCACTTCCAAAACTGACAGTCCGAGGAATCGCCAGCTCCCAATACGTGGTAAGTAACTCCACCGGGACAGCTGTATCAGTGAGCAAGCTGGTWTTGCACGTTATCGCGACCCTGCACGACGTGCAGCTCTTCAGGTGTCACAGCAGCCTGCCTGTGAAGAGCAGCCCATCTCTTGGAGGTGGAAAGCAGGAAAGAGCCAGCACATTCTGGCTTGCTGTGAAGTTACGGTGCGTAACTTCRATGCACAGCTTAGATCAACATCCATAACATCCAGGAAGGCATACATTAAYCATAATCCCTCCACTCTTCCTAATGCTTCTGGAGTCCCTCTCGCTGTAATACCAAAAAGCAAATTAGCCAYCCTCCAAGTACAAGTGAAAAGTATATGGAACAATGATCTCCAATCTCCACTCCTCCAGCCCCAACGTCTCCCAGGTCTAGGATACCCTACATCTCCTGCTCCACATGCACACTCCTCACATTTAATGTTACCAAAACTTCTGCAGCTGCAAAGATTTTGCCACAGAGCCTTCCTTAGCAAGCTCTAAGCAAGACTCAAGCTCAAAGAGGGCTCCTAGCTCCAATCAAGGCTAAGAACGACCTCCTGTACAGTACAGGCCATCAAAAATGCAGAACAACTTCTCAGGCAAAGAGCACATTGAATTGGGGTGCATAAATGCAAGGGAGATTCTGGGCTCCTAAATTGTATCTGATAATAACAAAAGTTGGGATGAAGAGAGAAAAGATAGAAGGAAAACAAGCTTCTCCATCCTCAAAAATAAATAATACAGGATGATAAACTAATGAGGAAWAACCTAGAAGAGACTTTTTAAAGCAGAGAAAAGCAGAGTTTTCAGCATGAGAAGGAAGASAGACCTGAAGGTAAAAACAACGAGCTGCAGATTACTGCAGAAAGGAGGGAAAGATCACAAATACCTYCAAGAACAAAGGTGACAGCAATACAGGTGGTTGCATGGTCTCCTCTACCACAGGCTACGAGTAATTGCCGTCATCTGAAACAGGAGTTTCCTGGACTGTCAGTGGGARACCAACATCTAGAGAAGAGCCTGCRGGCTTGTAATTGTAAGAGAAAAATTGATCTTAGAGCAGGCAGGATAGACAAGCTGGGGAAGAAGCTCTAAAAGAGCAAAGATTAGTAACAACAGAGATCTATTTTGTGGGACATGGCACCGCAATGCCCAGCACTGCTCTCATTTAGCTGAGGGATCCAGGCACTGACTTCAGTAAAAACAAACTTGTGCTTTAAAGTTGCACTGAACTATTTATTAATTAGTATGCCCTAAATGTTCAGAGAAAGCTATTACTTAATGTGTGCTATTCTCTTCTCCAATCTTCTTTAAATGAAAGGAGTTGACTGGACTAATGATAGGATTGAGAAATACCATCAGAAATGCCATYTRAAGATGCCCAGTTATATGCTTWTTCTTTAAATTTCATCAAAGGCCCTACAAAAGGGATGTCAATGACACAACAGCACAGCCAAATGCATCTGGCTTTACTGAGAATAATTGTAATATCAAGTGCCTTGTTGGGTTGTCTCTTTTGGAAACAAAAACTCCTCATTGTGCTACTTTGGAAAGGTTCCTTCTCATCAGTATGCAACTYATCTTAAAAGGATGATTTAAAACAAAAGAAATATTAGCCAATATTAAAAGTAGCCGTTGTAAGGCTCATTAGTGCAATGCACTGAAGCTACGGTCTTTGCAATTCTATTGCATGGCTAAACTACTGCAATTAAACCATAGTTCCTCTGTTATTTAGCAGAGTAAATAATTACACCATGCCCCTGAGGTTTATTGTTAATTTGCAGCATCAGGCAGAAACCCTTGTTGTYGTCCATAAACCTCTGTTTCATGGGACCATAGACCTATCGTGCTGCCCTGCTACCGTGCTTAATGTCAAAGCGAGAAGGCTCTTTTTGAGACCTCCTCCTTACAGATACCCACTGGAAAGGGTAGCACAGAGGAAGGAGAACAAGTAGTGAAGAGAGAGATTCATTCAACACCACCACCGAAGTTTTTAAGGGCATGAATTCAGTGCATGAGCTTTGTGCCACCCCAAAATAGCTTACCACTAGTAAGACCACTTACTGCCATTCATCAGTAGGTAAAACAGATGCCAACTTTAGTCTTTCATAGAGAGACAGCAGCGAACAACAGGAGGGAGGAAGAGGTGGTTTGGCTCATTTTCACACTCCTTCCTGTGACAGCAAGGAAAGATCCATGTGCTGCTGCATTATATACTTTCATTATAAAGAAAAGGACCCMCGACCATCCCTCTTTGTTGCTCTGGTTAAACTGAGACTCCTAATGAGCATCTATTGTGCTCAAATATATATACACACACATAGCATGCCAAGGAAAAGAGGGACCCAAAGTATGCATACATGCATATATATATATATATACACACACACACACACAAACATATAAATCTTGTCTTGCAATCTTCATGGTAATCAACCTCAGCAGTGTTCTGGGTATTGCAGAGAGCTCATTAGAAGTGGTGGAAAAAACACAGGGGAAAAAAACCAGGTCAGTCTGTCAAGGATTTGGGGATCCTTCAAAATGAAAGAAGCAGAATTGTCAGATTTTATATATATATAATATTTATATATATTTATTTATTTCATGGTATGCCATCATTCCTTTTAGGCAATACAGTCTTACAGTCTCAGGTCAACAAACCAACATAAGTCAAGAGCTTGAGGATTTATTTTTGCTGGAGAAAAACCACTTCCACCTAAAAGTTTGTGTCTAAAAATAAACAGAAATAGTCACAGGTTGACACTGCAAAACACACCCTGTAAAACCTGAGGGTTTCTACAACTGCTATAAATCCTATAGGTCTCTGCATCTCTTTAAGGCTAATTAGCAACACCCCGAACACCAAGCTCTTACACCTCAGGACACTGTCACCAACCTGACACCAACACTGTCCAAGCAGCCCAAAATCTGAACCTCATGAACTCCTGCACAAGATCTGTTGAGGCCTCTTTATTCCCTAACAAGAAATAACAGAACACAGGTTGGCAGAAGACCATGAATAAGCTATTATTTATTTCACAATATTAACTTATTATATTATTTCTTACAAAGATGGCATTTAATTTAATGAATCATTGTTCTCCGTAGCTGATTTTCAATGTACCACACCACATTTCCTATCGTGTCTCAATCTCACCTCCTCTTGCTTTGCCTTCTGGCAATTAAACTACTGAAACAAAAGAATTATCACTTATATCTTACGGTTAGACTGTGATCATTAAATGCCCTCCATCATGTTATTTTTAAGCAACTGCTTATYCAGCCTTCAGTGAATTGCTACATGTATAACCCGACTTCATTGTGTGTTGTGATTTGGAAGGTAAAATATTGCCACTGTTATCGTTGTGCAAGACACTAAATTGATTCAGAGACTGCTCAACGCAGAGGAAAAGACGAAGCTGGATTGGAGGTGACCTGCTCAGTCAACCAGGCTACCCCTTAGGTATCACACAGCATTAGCGCTGCTGCAAGCTCTGTTTTAATAGTGGTTGTTTACCTAGTGTCCCTTCGGCATACAGAAGCCTACCCCAATAGTTTTGGACTAAGATGGCTACACCTCTACAGTCAAAATACAGCACAAATTTCCCAGAAATAACAAAATAACTTTATAATATAAAAATGCTTTCCAAACCTAACAACGCATGGAAACGGTTGACACTTCAGAATAACTTCAGAATTTCAATTCTTTCAATTTTAGCTGCAGAAAACGCACCTCTCAAGAAAAACCTCCAAAGAATACCAGCCCCAGCTATCTCTTATTTCAGGTCAAACCAGAATCTGTTAGAGAACTTGCGTGTGCACTGCTGGCAGTGCAAAAACAAACTTTAGATTTTGTTCAAGGAAGGCTTGTAAGTGCTCAGCCGGGATGCCCAGGAGAATTAACCATAAGCTTGCAGGTAAGTTACCAGCATTAGCGCTTCCCTCAGCTGGATCCTCTATCCAAACATGATGCCTGGCTTTTTCCACCAAAGGCCTCATCCAAACAAACCTAAAAATCAGTGGGAGCTTTTCCACTGGCTTTGCTGAGGCTTGGATTAGGCCCCCTGGGAGSATTGCTACTATTGTTAAAGAAAAGAGAGGCCCTCATGGGTTATAAAGACAGTCCATAGAACCATCTCTATAGCTGCCTCCAAAAAACTGTTTGGTATTACCCATGGCTAAAGTCCTTCCCTGTGACACCAAGCCGGGAGTCATTTCCACCATCTCTCTCCCTTTCTAATTTCTATCTCAGGCCTCAGAAGGGAAGTTTCTCAGCTGCCAGTCAGAGATGCTCACAGACACTGCTGCACATGGGATGCAGCAGCATCCCCATGGGTGATGGGCAGTGATAGCAACCACAGGCCAGGGCATAAAACTCTCACCTCAACCACAAAAAATGAGTATTCTCTATCGGTCATAAAAAGGAGGAAAAAAAAAAAAAAAGGAAAAAGAAAAAACCCAACTTGATATGAAGCTTGGTCTTTGAGCCTGCAGATTACCCCCTTGCCTTTTATGCCCTTCCCGTGTACGCCAAGTGCCCAAATCCATTACCTTGACATCACCGTGCATCACTGTAACAGCACGAGTYACACTGGTGATCTTTGTGGCCACAACAAAAGCAGAGTCCCATCGATTGGCATGGGGCTCCCTGTTCAAAACTATAATTTCAGAAGGATACTTGCCTTAAATCTTGTTACTCTTTGTTTTAGGTCTAGCCAAACTTGCACATTTACYAACACCAGTGGCTCGTTTTATGGTCTCATTTTAATGGGTTTATCTGTATTCCAAGGCCCGACAAACAAAATAGAACAAGAGCCCTCCCTGAGATGTTTCATTCAGGGCTTCTTCCTCATCCTTTAATTACCCAATCTCATGAGGCCCAGGACAGTGTTTGCATCTTTCATGTTTTCCAAATGAAGGTCGCRATGTTCTGCTCTAGACTGAAACCTGAGCACACAGGTACTTCACTTCTGAAACCCTTTTGACACACTTGGACATGAACCAAAGGGTTGGCTTGGTGCAGGGAGGGAGGGAGGGAAGGACAGAGTAAAATCAGCAAAGTCATACTCCAGATTTTGCACCACATAAACTAGAGAGTCCAGAGAAACTAGAGAGCCCAGCAGGTACAGATCCAATGCCTGGGATGACTGCTGGCCAGTACATGCTTAGCTGACAAGTCWGGAAAGTAAACCTGGTTACAACAGTGACAGAAACAGCTATCACCACTAACCCACTGTAATGCATCTTCCTTCCTTTACAATATTCAAGAAAAAGGCTCAGATTTCTTCTGGTTTTGTCCTTCCCTTGTCACCCTCTCCTTCAGATCACAGTGCTCTGTCTAGCTTAGTACATGGACACATGGCAGGGAAACATCTGCCTATGAGCACCTGCAGACTACTCCAGCAGCAAACTGAAAAGAGGCATAAAGAAGGTCACCTGAAACCCTGTCCTAACTGGATTTACTCTCAACAGTGTGGACTATGCATTGACACACAGCACAGCAAGCAAGGCATGGTTTACTGGTTTTCACCCGACACCTATTCATGGYGCTCGTACCTAAGCAGAAAAGAATGTGGCGCTCAATTTATCAATTCTTTAAGCCATGCACCTTCAGAGCAAATGTTAAAATAGTAAGAGAGGCAGTTTCTTCAGTGGGTCTTAGCGGGTGTTTGGATAGAAGACGCCAGCACCACTGAATCCCAGTGCCCACTGCACATGTATAGCATGAAAACATCTCAGAGCACCATTGACTGCCGTACCCGTGAGGGGGTGGAGGACTGCTCCTCAGCAATCCCCGGAGATCCCAAGTATTTCACAGCCCTGAGCCTCCCATCTGTTCCTGAGAACGGGATGAAGGATCTAATTAAGGTGAGATTAACACAGTGGGCTGGAGGTAGCAGAGTACCTGCTGTGGAAAATCACCCCTCAGTTGCTCACTGGAGGTCTTTGAACAGGTTAATACAACAGTAGAGAATGGCGAAAGGGAACAGAAGTTTTCCAGAAATTTTGGACAACTTTCCCTGTGTTAGGAAAAAGGGCCCTACCCTTAGGGGATACAACACTATGGCCATAATTCAGGAGGAAAAAGAAAAGTTAAACATAAATTCACTGTACTACGGGATACTTGCTGATAAATGAGGAATGATGCAGTACCAATCCCTATCCCAAGAGAAGGGCCTTAAATAAGACAGAAATAAGGGCCTAACCGGGCTTTCTGCCATCCTGCCGCAAACCTCACCCAGAGTTATTCGCAGCCCACTGGAGTTTATCCGCATCCTTGGGCACAAGCAAAGAGCACCTATTTGCCAGTGATCTCCTGATGACTTCTAAGGATATCCAACACTCAGGGTCTGTTGAAACTTCCCTAGGGTACTGAAGTCAACACTTAGAACTGATGTTCTACTCACCCTTAGCTGAAGACAAGGTCCAAGACAGAAGAAAATCCAGGGGTGCTGCTCTCTCTCTGATGAACATGCAGCATTTCCCCCAACACATGATCTAGCTCTCCATGATCAGTGTGCAAGTCCATTGCAGGAAAGGCAGCCGTGAACACTTCCACCTAACGACTAGAAACTGAGGCACAGAGCAGAGCRCGAGCGACTTGGCCGGAGGCACCGAGGGAGCATCTGGTCCAGCAGGGAGCTGCTGCCCGAGCACCAGGCAAACAGCCAAACTCCTGGAACGGCTTCTGCAGGAAAGATTCCCAGATGGAAACAAGCCACGAGCACAAGGACACCCTAATTACAATTAAAAAGGAATCCACTCAGAACCAAAATAGACTAGCCATAAACAACGTACAGTTAACCCGTTGCAGGAGGACCCGACATCGAGCAAGTGCAGTCCTACCATGCAGGAGGGTTGGAAAGCACCTGCTGCTGTCGTGACATGGGCTAATGGCACAGCACCAAGCAAGAGCCTGGCTGCATGGCTCAAGGGTCCCCTGCAAGGCCAGGCACTCTGATGCTCCATACTCTTGGCCCAGAGCATCCAGCATTTGGGTGTTGCTGGAGCCACCACATCACTCTCAAGACARAGCTCTGACCTGCCACAGCAAAGCTAATCCTAGTGTTTCTTCTACCCCCACCCCAGTCGCATTTTCATGCCGTTTTTTCTGCAAATACTCTAGTTAACTCTAGTGAAATTCCCTCCATGCTCTCCTTTTGCAAGGGTGGATTTCAAATTTTGATTTGTTTTACTCGCTAAGTGCTCCCGGGTATTCCCAGCAGCTCCTTTAGCTGACAAGGCTTATCCTTGTCGCCACTTTGTTGTGTTTTATGAATAGGGACCCAGCAAAACCCAAGACAGCATTTAACACAGCACACATTAGTCTTCCTACTCGGCGCACGCAACCGCTCTCTCTACCGGAGAGCTGCGCACAAAATGGTCCCTCCTCTAGGCAACGTGCTCCCTCAGGAAGGACATTAACTCCCCCCCAGCAGCACCGTGTGACTGACATCCCTACAGTTCCTGCAGTTTAGTGCATGAAGGTGTTTGTCATGCTGGAGATCTGCAGGGTGGAGTTGCATCGACCGCATCCCATCTTGTGCCATTCGGATGCGCTGGACCATGGACACGAGCCTTGGTGTGTCCCTGGAAGCCAAGGGCTGCTTCGTCAGCACTGAGACACAAATTTAAATAATGCCCAACGTGAGTTTGCCCTACCACAGGGTCGAGCCCATAGACAACCAGATCAKCATTTAGCTCACAGGGAAGGAGAATGTCCTCAAAGAACGGCACCGCCTGGTGAGACGCAGCAGCCCACGAGGAGATTCCCCGTCACAGGCAATGGGCAAACAAAGAAACACAAAGAAAGGAAAGCAACATGAGAAACCCGGTGCTGCTCATCTCCCACAGTGAGAAAAGGACTGAAACCATGTGAATCTGTGAACTACAAGAGAGCTCTTGCTCCATTTTTATCCTCACATTTCTGTGCAAGAATATTTGCACTGGTGTAAGCATTTAAAGGCCAAGAAAAAGAGCAAAAGTAGTCTGTCTTCCCCAAAGCCTTTCAGTAAATTCTCCCTGTTTGTTAATYCAGATACTCTGCTGAGCTTTTGTTGGAGGAGAAAGGCAGAGTGTCTAATTTGAGGCAGCCTTGACCTTGTGGTCCTCCAGGTGTCTTCTGATGCACCCCCAAATCCAATGAAGGAAAACCCGGCACTGTCTGGCATGGGAAAATGCAGGCAAACTCCAGAGCCACGGCTGATCCAAGTTCCTACTCGGATGCTGGGAGCTTTGCTGCAAAAAGCCCAGAATCCTACTTCATTTTCACTAAAATTATTTTTCAAAGCATTTAATGAAGTGATAGTAAGATCTTTCCAAGTATCTGTGCTTCAAAATTCAGCGCTGCAGCATATTCATCAGCATCTGTCACATTGTGCTGTGGGACAGAGTTTACTCCATGAGTGACAGAATGTTTCAAGTCGCTACATGCAGGTGTGTGACAAACAAAATCAGTGTAATCATGAACCACAGAAAATGGCTTCTAATGTTATGTTTAAATATATAATTCTGCTAAATTACCTGGGCAGAATATAGACGTATTTTACCTTTATACAACTGCTTGGAAATCCTAAAATTGCAGGTATGAAACTTTACCCGCATTTTCCTGTAAAGATATAATGCAAAACGTAAAGATGGGTCAAGTAGCAAAGTGGCATTCCAAATAGCAGCAATAAAAAGGCATCCAACTGTCTAAAAAATCAATTGTGGGAAAAGGTTTCAGATACATTTAAGCAATGCGAAGTGAATGCATTCTCCTTCAGACGGGGATGTATTAGCCACATAAAAMCTCTCACCTAGATCCTTAAACTTTAATGGAAATATTTTCAGGGGAGCCCGTGAGGAATTAGCTGCTTGACCTCTGTAAGGGCTGTAGAAATCATCCCCAAGCACCTTGCTAAAAGTGTCTGCTCTGACAACGGGACACGGAGCGTTTCATCGCTCGGTCACTAGTTCAAATCTCACATCAACCAGCGATGGGCGGGAGTCATCACGGCCGAACGTGGGCTGCTTCCTCCTGGGAAAGGAGCTGTGAATCTTCCTCTAGGTTTGCGCCGAGTCTCACCCATATCATAAAMGTCCCTGCCGTGTTTAGCACCACGTGGCCCCTTCCCGGCAGCCTCACGGACATTCCAGGTAATCTCAGCACGTCGCTGGATAGGGGCTATTTTGCACCACTTCTGTTTTCCATTACAGTAAGGGCAAAGACATTTTTTGGTCCTTTGTGTAGACAGACTCGGACCCTTGACAAGCATTAAAAGAAAAAAAAAAAAAATCACATTTGTGACTAAAAATAAAATGCCATTTCATTTGGCAGCTGTGTAATAGTGATTTTTTACAGTGCTGTTAAAAAGTAAAATTCAGATGGGAGAAACTGCTGACTGCTGCTAAACTGCAACATTTTTAAGTTCTTTGAGGTAGGAACATGTCAATCTTTTATATGTCTGCAAAATGGCATGAACACCTATGGTTTTCTATAAATCAGAGAGAGAATGATATAAAGCAAACAAGAGTTATGGGATCTTATCTCTTCAGCAGATTTTGCCCTACGGTTAAGGTAGCTTACAAAGCAATAATGAAATATTATCAGCAAAATAAAGTTTTAGGGGCTTTTTATTCTTAACAGTATTTTGCTAGCACCACGTCAATAGAAGCAGAGCTTCATCTGGGACCAAAACGTTCTGATTTGCATGTGTTATCAGGGAAAATGAGATTTCATTCTACTTGCGCTTTCAGAAACCCTGAGCCATGCATAAGATCAGATCACAAAATTAAACAATTTATTGTACTGGAAGTCTTTCCTGTTAGCTTTGGCCAAGTTCCCAGTTCAAGCGATTAGTGAAACCACAGAAATACTAATTAGCAGTGCAGGGATCCTCCGAACCTACAGTGTTTGTGTTCATGGTGTATTAACAAGCAGACTGACCAAGCTCATGTTAAAATTACTGCCTGCTCCGTCATTAATTGCCAAGACAGGAAATCAAATGGCCACTTGCAAAGGATGATAATTTATGACCCACAACACAGAAATCCTCCCTACCACARCAGGCACTCTGATAGTGCCTAAAAAGCATGAAAAAGCACGAGCCCTCCTCCTCCTCTGCATCACCAACAYGAAAAATCATTAAGCAGACCTTGCACATGCACGAGCTCACCTTAAAGGTTCCTCAGGATTTAAGTGTGTCACAAAATTGCACTTTTTCCTCTAAATGCAAGCTGACTTCTTCTCAATCAYTCGGCAATGCCTTAGAACATAAACATGTCAGGGCACACAATAAAAACTGCAAGACTTGTCAATACACCTCTCTATTAAAATTTAACAAGACTCTACCGTGCATCAGGGTACCAGCCCTGTCTTAATACTTTATGGCGAATAAGTGGAACCGCAGCTGCAAATAACTTTTGAACAGCTAACCCACACGGAGCCCATGTACACCCAAGTCAGTCCTCCTCTATAGCACTTTGAAAACTTACAGAGGAGGCCAACTCATCACACAAGGGTCCAGAGCAGGGAATAACCTTAACCCAGACAGTCCCAGGGTCTGGACTCCAGAACAGCCTTCATTGTACATGGTACCRTTTTGAAGCATTCTGTCTCGCCCAGAGATCTAATTAGAGTTCTATTTAAAAGAAAATTGAGGGACAGACAACACGAGCAAAGGRCTCACTCTAGACTGGCCCAGCCTTTGGGGTACAATCAGTCTCCTGTGTTGTACATTACCAGCACCAAGCATAATATTTGCAGGTAAGAATATTAACAAGACATCAAGGGTGGTTAGTCATCAGGGAAGATACTTCCTGCATGCCATCAGATGAAGATTTTTTTCCCAGCCTTTTCAACTACTGGTATAAATTCAGGGACTTCACACGTTATCTCACAGAAGAGACACTAAAATACACTATAAAACATGAGACCCACAGAACAAGCACTTTCCTTGAAGTAACTGCTCTGGAAAGGATAATCTGATTGGCAGTTCCATAGAAAATGCCCAAAAAGCCAAGGAAAAGGTTCCTCCGAGCCTGGGCCATCGCCCTGCCACATCCCAACTGCATATTCCAGAAGGCATCTCCTACATAATGGTTGCACAACCTACACAGTTGCCAGGAATAGAAAACTACATCAGACTTGAGCAATTAAGTTCTTCTGTGCTATATATGCTGGAGAAGAACCATACAAAGAAAATAACGACACAGAAAATGAACAGAATGGATTAGAGGCATCAGCATTAGCAGATAAAAGAGTTTCTTTTTTTCATTCAGTAATACATTCAGAGGAATAAAGCTTGTGCTGACAATGAAAAATATAACAAGGGGGACTACAAATAAACTTGTAGTTAGCATTCATTTCATTACAGACTTCCAAATTCAATTTAGCATTCATATTTCATAGGAAATTTCTACCTAGGTCACAGCCCTATTCTGGAATTTGGGGCCACTATCAACCTTTAAATTGAATTTTATTTGTTATAGAAGGAAAACGGGAGTTACGAGAGCCAGGCATGCCAAAAAAATGCATTGTTGCTGTTGTACGTGAGGTTTTATTCTTTATTCTCTTTTTCGACTAAACTAGGGCTTTTGTGTGTTGCTCTGCTCTGTTAAAGGGAAAAAAAAAAAGTCTTATGTATGGAACTAAAAGGTACCAGAATCTAATCAACTACTCACAGCGGGAACCCCCAAGTACCACTTACAGTGCACGGCAGACTGACACATAATCATGGCTGAAAGGAGATTACAGCTCACATCCCATCAGTTCTGTTGATCGCCGCTGGAGCTTGGGGGTGGAGGGAGGAAGTCCAGCAGACAGCCCCTCATCAAGTAAATAAAACCTAAGGGCTACCCGACAGCCAACCCAAAAGCTTCATGGATTCGCTGAATCACAGGAGGCAAAAGCACAAATTGTCCCGCTGCAGGTGACCAATTCCTTGTTCTCTTTAACTGCTTGGATAAAATCCTGCTCCCGCCCCTCCAGTTCTCCACATCTTCCTGTTATACATATATATATATATGCACACACACATGCATATAACAACAACAAAGAAAAGCCCACAGAGATTTTTCTTTCTTTTGTAAAATGCAAAGTGTGGAGCTCTCCATTGTTTTTAAATACTTGTGCAGGGAAGAAATGCCTTGGCATCTGCAAACCAACAGAAATCTGCTATTATTTGAGGCTTCTAAGAACACACTCGAGCTTTTTGTCACCACCAGTGGTTCTGGAACATGCACGTGTTCTGCTGGCTCGGGGCAGCACGACATGCAAAACACAAGTAATCAGACATGAAGAGTTGCATTGACAAGACAGGAGGGGACCCCAGCCCTGGGTGCGACCTGTTCTGCTCCACCGCTGAGCTCCTGCAAGGAGCAAAATGAATCCCTGCAGGCGTGCAAGCCTTGGAGTCACCTCTGCACCATGCTGTGAGCCCCTTTATCCAGCTGGAGTGGGTATTCCAAGGAATACAGCAACTGGGGGAAAAGCACTGTTGGTTGCCATCACACCAACAGAATTAAAGTGGCTTTTTTATATGTTGTTATTATTATTATTACATATGAGAATCCTCTTCATAGAGGCCACACATTGATATTACCCCTGATGATAGCATCGTTTCATAAAGCTTTGGACACAGTCAATGGAAATGCTTTTGTGAGATGGTGAATACACTGTGATGAGGGCTTGAACTTCTTTCCTATCTCGTTGCAGTGAATAAGAAAAATTGATGTTCTGGTGTGTGTGCTGAGGACCAGAGCACTCGTACTCGTCTAGGTCACATGCTGGATTGGGACAGTTGGGTGTTATTTCATGCAAGTAAATAAGGGGCAAGGATTCAGTGTTATTGTCCACTAAGCAGCCCTCAGCCTAATATCTAGATTACTTAGCTGATTTTGAAAGAGTCCATTTAAAAAGAAAAAATAGAAAGAAAAAAAAAAAAGGTAAGAAGGCATACAAAATGAGGTGGGAAACTGCTCTTCAGCTTAATGAAGTTTGGCCAAGGCTTTTTAAT
This sequence comes from Eudromia elegans, assembly GCA_003342815.1. Taxonomy (NCBI): domain Eukaryota; kingdom Metazoa; phylum Chordata; class Aves; order Tinamiformes; family Tinamidae; genus Eudromia; species Eudromia elegans. Next base: position 3,587,499 of record PTEX01000041.1, on the reverse strand, counting down.
GAAGTCTCCAAACGTTTGGACCTGAACCAAAACACAGACACTTTCTGAGGACAGTGTCCTACCCATGCACTCGGTGCCACAGCCAATGCCAGACAGGAAAGACTTTGGAATATGGTCATAGTGAGAGCTAACCACTGCTTTACAAACACAGGTATTTCGACACTGAGTACTCAAAAACATTCAGTACATGCAGAAGAGACACAGAGTAAGGATGGAAGTAGTTTCCCTTAAGAACTGTTTTTAAATTCATACCCTTTCCACAACAGGAAAAAAAACRTGTCCTTCTGCAAACTACAGGATTACAGGATGCAGCCCAGAAGAGCCCAGGGGTGAAGCAGTCAACCTGCCACATGGGAAAACCCCCCTCGCAYCTATGAACTACCCAAACTACTATTTTCAAACTGTGACATCTGCACTACAGCAAAAAGAAATCCCTATGAACACGTCTGCAGGAGCTCTGGGTAGGTTATAAGGATGACAATCATCAAAACACTCAGTTTGTGCCAAGGGCTTATACATAACTAAGCCATGTCGTAAAACAAGGAAAAAATTGTTTTAGTCCCAGGTAACAGGACCAGCTGATGTATCCTGCAAATTATTTAACTCATTAACGATATCAAAAGAGAAGCAAAAAGTTTCCAAGAAACAAAGCAACAATTTCACTTGATTTTTTTCCTTCTCTAATTTAAATGTCTCCATCTGAAGAAGTCTAGTAGTCACCCTGTACCTTCAGTGCAGAGAAAAGGCACTTCTGCTGTGCAATTTTCTGGCCTGTTTTAGGTATTTGCCCTTGAGGTGAATCACACCTGGAAGCCCTTTGAGGACATGCAGGGATATCCGAGCCAGGCATTTCCACTGTCAACACCCAAATGCATCACATGATTCCCACGCAAAGTCTGAGCATATAGGATACAAAGTCTAACTTATGTCACTACTGTATAGAAYGAGTTTCTGCCAGAAGAAAGCTAGYGAAATTCAAAAATACARAGGGACTTAAAATCCACAAAATACCCCCCTTTCTCCTGCTAGATGCTTTRGAAAGCCCTTGGAGTTATCTCCTCCCACGTTGTGTTTGGCCAGCAGGGAATCTCTAGGTGATGTTCACTGGATAAATAACAGTCTTCATTATTAAGGCAATTAAGGCATGCACAGTCAACATGTTCCACACTAATCATTATCATTTTCATTAAAAACAAAAAAAAAAAAAAGAGAGAAAAAAAGAAAACAACATTATCTTCTTTTCCTTTATGGCAAGGCTTGGGAGTGACAGATGATCCATCAGTTTATCTGCTGATTTTTAATGACAGCATTTTGCATTCATTATTCCCTACTTAAATCACTCTTTTAAAAAGAGGAATAACTTATTTCCTCCTCTTGTCACTGCAGAAATTAAATGGTACACCATTAAGAAGACTGCTTATCTGACAAAAAGAAGCACCAGCCATGCATTTAGAAAACCTTAGCTTGGAAGAAAATGGTCTAAAAATGAGACAGAAAATAGGAATCCCTATCTCCAAATATCTCCCCTATCCATTCAATGTCGAGACCAAAACTTTGCAATTTAAACCAATGCACCAAAAACTCCTGCGAGACAAGACAAATATTTCTCTTTGCTTGTGCAGTGCTGAGCACATCCTTGGCTAAAGAGCTGAAACCTGGTAAGCATCTCCATGACGCAAGACGGCCTCGCTCTTGATGGCCAGAACCAGGGCTGTTTGCTTGGGGAAGAGGCARTGTTCAGCAGGGCTATGCAAGGTGCTTCGGATCCTCAGTGCAGGCTAAGGACCCCTGGCCAGGACCCCAGCATCTTCACACGACACCCACACAAGAGCAAAGCCCAAAACAACCTTCACCCCACGAGAACCCACCGCGCCGTGTCCTGCTACGCTGTGCAGCCCAAGGCCTTTAAGGAACCAGAAGCAGCTCATTAACTAGACCAATAAAAAAAAGGAATTTCTGCAAGATCAAGCTATYGGCAGTTGGTTTTTAGGAAAGCTCTTTCGCTAAAGGTTTAGCAATTTGCCTTAATAACTGCAATATTTCACAGCAAACCCCTTAACAAGTATCCCGGGAAAATCCACATGGACCAAATTGCACAGAAAGAACAAACAGAGGCAGCTTTCAAGTACCTGCGTGCAAGATCCCGCGGGCAGTATGTCCAAGTTTATTATAAAACAGTGGCCTACATTTTCAGCCAGGGACTAGGGGGACATAACTCGTCGCTTACTATAGCCCCAGCCATATAAAGGCGGTGAACAGTCCTCAGATAAGCTGCTCCTTCAGACTGGGAGGCTGCAGTAAGCGAGTGTGTTCCTCACTAATTTTCTTCTGTAAGTTATGGGCACAGGTGAGGAATATTTGGGGGAAAACAAGTGAAACCTATTAACTAAAGCAAAAGTTCATTTCTGCAAAGTTACTGATGGGATTTCACAGAGGGTAATCAAATAAATCAAGGAAAAATATTTAATATTTGCCTGTCTAGCAACAGCTCCTCCTYACAACAAAATGAGTTTCAGTTTTGGCTAGATGCCTAATAAATGAGCTTTCAGTTTTGTACTTTAATGCACCGGCTGTTCCGTAAGCAAGTCAACAGATCTCAAATGGATTCCAAACAGGCACTGGAGGCTCCGTTACCAGGCAARCTCATCAATCAGTAAAGGTGGGAATTAAACATGCCTCAAAAATCCAGTCTCCTCAATTTCACGTTCATGAATTTCTTCCAGTCCTMTTATATAAAGACCAATCCAATTATGGACCTTAAATCTATGTACAGCTGATGAAAAAGTAAATTCCTTAGCAGCATTTCCAATGTACTGAGAAAGGTACTATATTACAGAAGAGTTCAACTAGTGATTTCTACAATATTTTCAAGTATGGTCTCTCATTACATAGATAACATGCCTTACCATCAAGACTTATATTTTCAGCACAGTGTTGTCTCTAATTGCTCACTGAGTACCTCCTTTATCATTATAACCACCATCAATAGGACTTAGGTAGGTACTTAAAACCAAGTATGCACTCGAGTGGCTCCCTACATAACCATGCTCCTCTGAATCCAGACTTGCTTAGACCAGCGTACACCTCATACAGACCTTCTCTAAGACATCAAGGGAGAAGAAGAATCATCTCTGACATCTGTATTTTTTGCTCTTATACTTTTTAGTCACAGGATCTATTACAAGAGCAGTGGGTCAGCAGCYGGGCTTACTTAGGCTTTCTCCTTCAGTCTTGAGCTCTCAGCTGAGCGTAACTGGAACGTGCGCACGTATCTCCATGGCAGTGGAGCGAAGATTCAGAAATTTGCCAAAGTTGCACAGATTTTTGTCATAAGTCTCCTATAGTAACTCACGTGCTATCGTCCGCATGAACATTAACACACGTTGCATTGGAAATAACTGACAGCAGACTGGTAGGGACTGAACGATGCCCACTGACTCTTCAATATGTCATCGCTCCCTTTGGCATCCAATATGGGAAAACCATGCAAAGGCCACTGGATGAATAACTGTTTCAACAGTCACTCAGCATGCATTTGAAATTTGCTCACAGCCTCCCTGCTATATTCTCASAGTCCTAATTACGCAAACTACCCTACCCTGAAATTAAACTTTGCCAACTGTTACATCAATATTAAGATTCACATGTAGGAATGATGTATCCAAAATGAAGCTAATTAGGTCAAATTAAAAAACAAGACTYGTTTCAGAATGATTGGACCCATATTTCAAAAGAAACATCATTCAGAATGTCTGGATTTAGTATGATCTAGCCTCTTTAGTAGGCTTCAGGAATGCCAGTAGGTTTTCAATGAGGTTCTGTGGACTAGTCTTGTGAAGAGCTTAGGACACTTCTTGGGGTTGCTTGCTCAACAGCTCTTTTTGCCTTGCAAAAGTATATCTGTTCAAAAAGATATCCCCAGCCCTTATAAAAGGTACCGCACCAGCACAAAGATGAGATAAGAAGAGGCACAGAGTTACTGTCTTCTTGGACTGAAGAACGAGGGCCTGGAAGCAGTTATCTGGGCTACCAGTTGGTAATCGTTGTGACCCGTCTCCACTGGGGACTTTGCCAAAGCAGCAGTGAACATAACAAAGTATGAAGAAGAAAAGGCTGGCAGGCCAGGAGAGTGTTCATGTGGTTACCAGGCTATTAGGCTCCCCACAGGAGGAGGAGAGACAATTTCATTGTCCCTAGCCTTGAATGAGAAAAAAAAAAGCTCCAGAAATTATATATTCCCGCTTGATCCTGGAACTACAGCTTTCTACACTAAGTGGTCCTTCCTACTGTTGGCAATTTATCTATTATTTTTGTCCTCTGTAAGCTACTGTGAGATGCCGGTGCTTTTATTTTACAGAAACATTTCCAAGGAGGCTTGCACTCTTTTATACTGAGGCATACATGTAAAGAATAAAGGCTAGTTAAAATTCTTGTTACTCAGGTTTCCTTTGTATCTCTGTTGAGTCATTTATGCTTGAAAAACACACGCGGGTGCTTCTCACCAGAACACTCCTTACACAAAGGAGAACAGACTCCACCGCTCATAATAGGGGTCACAACCTTAAAACTGGCACATTGAGGATAAAACTCCCCTCGCCAATGGCTCAAGGGACGGTGCTGTCTTGGGGTCTGGCCAAAGGCCAGAGAACAAGTTCCTGCAGGAACYGGAGGCCATTCCCATTCCTCATTCAAAGCACAATTTTTTACCYATGACATCTCTGTGCTAAGCACAGGAGCAAGTGCATAAACACTGGGAGGAAAGACCCAGGCCAGTTCATTATGTTGCACGCTCAGCTTTTCCCCTCATGATAGGTCAGATGCTGCCCCATGACTTCCCTGGCCRTGAACATGGGGCCTTGGCATCATCCTTTCTCTGAGGAGTCACTCTAGTCCATGTCCAAACAGGACTGGCAAGCAGGAGTCCRCCAACAATACGTAAATCCTGCCCCAGCTCAGCTCTTTTGTGATGGAGCGACTGATCTTCTGTCAGCCTACTCTTGAGGCTGATGCCACTTTATACGCTCAATGTCCTGGGGCCAAGCAAGTTCCTCTGGCAAGAAACACATCTGCAAGTGCTTCACAGCATGTCCTGGTACCATCACACCGCTCCTTGCCCCCAGGCTGATGGAGCTTACAGGAGCATGCACATCTCTCAAGTTTCAGCAAACCAGGAGCGTGGACCCTGCAGAGTCAGCCAAACTGCCAAAGGAGCTAAAGGAACAACCTCCAACAGAGCAGGCTCTGCTCTGGAGACAGCAGAAACCACCCATGTTGCTGGGATGCTGCAAGGGGCCAGCTACGATATAGTGCAAAATACACTCATGGTCTTTGCAGGAATAGGACTGTTTTTCAGGAGACAACATAGGGTTTTTTCAACAATTCTACACACAGCCCTAGACCTCAAAATCACATCCCTTCACAGACTTACTTTGTGTGGGAGGTTGAAATCATTCAATTTTTATCCAAGCCCAACAGCCTTGAGCTTCTCTGCTCTTTGCAGGCAGCATTCACAACAGAAACCCAGGGAGATCCTTCCTTATGCAACGGAAGATCCAACCCCAGCATCTCTACACCGCCACTGKGCTGCTGCTTGAAGCAGAACCTGTGTCTCTGAAACAAAACACCCTTTGCATCCCGCCAGCCCTACCAAAAAGGGACTCAGAGAGCCCCCGTCCAAGGGGATGCCACAAGAGCAAAGGACGCCCACGGCAGCAGCCTGGCACCCTGCTCAGCGTGCCGCCGAAGCGTCCTTCGAGACGGCGGCAGGACGGGCACGGCGAGGCTGCCCGCGGAGCGGCCCCCGCGCGTGCGCGCCCTCCGGGCAAATCTGGTCACGCGCCCTCCTCTACTGCATGATCAAAGGGCGGCTTTAAATACAAGCTTACAGCTCTGCTAAAGAGGTGAATTTATAAATGTATTCCTAACAAAACACTCTCTGGAAAGCTTTAATCTGTGAATTGTGACAACCTTGGACAAAATGGATTTTTAATAGAATATAATGTAAACTGCCTGAAACACTGTGATAAGGATTTTTTTTCTTTTTTTCTAAGTTTTGCACAAAAAGGCATGATGCASTCTTTACAAAAGGACGAAAGGTCTTAATTTAAAGCATTTTAATGAACACTCAATTTGCGAGAGGAAATGTGAGAAACGGAGATGAAAARCTCACGATAACAGTAACACTGCAGAGAGGAGAAGGGGAAAGATTAGAAAAGTAAGCAAATTTGAAAGGGCTCCAGGAGATAACACTAGCCAAAAGGGATGAAGGCTGGATCACGAGCGCGCCGCAGCCCGAAGCCGCCGCTCTCCTTGCTGGCAGCGTCAGACTTGTCGGCCCCTCGGGGCTCTTATCAGCACCGCGCACTGGGGAAGGATGCGCAGCCAGAACGGGGACCACATCTCTGCACTGAGGGCATCGCCACCACGGTGGCCAACTCGGCAGCCTCCTGCTCTGCAYGAGCTCAGGGGCTCGGCCCCAGCTCATCCTCCTTCCCCCAGGATAACGCTGCTGAGTCAGCAGAATTAAAATGTCTTCCAAGGGAAAAACTGGCTTCCTCGAGGTAGGAACCATCCTGCTTCCTAAGAGGTGCTGCTCCACAGTGAAGGAGATTGGATCCTGCACTCCCCGTTCATGCACAAGGTGCAATACTGAAACCACTCGAGCTACTAGAAGGAGGAACAGAGCAACTTGACCTAGTGATGCCTTTGCTATGCTGACAACAGAAGCAAGTTCAGGTCCCTGTTGATTTAAACAAAGCAGTTGAACTTTTAATGTTCTTCAAGAGAGACAAGAGTGCCTCCATTATGACTAAAAAAAAGGAAATTAAAATAAAGATCAAAGCTAAATATTTACTCTAAGCACTACAATATTTGCAAATCTGGAAATGATCTTTCAGCAGTTTCTATTTGCATACTTTAATTAATCCAAAAAYATTAAAACTAATCTCACAAAGGAAAGGGTCAAATTATTAATTAACTTGAGACGTGTTGCTTTTATGCAATTTAACAGTTCAACACAAAGCAAAAAGCAGTTCTTATGAAAACTAAGTTACTGTGACAGGTATAATTTCATGGATTAGTGAAACCACGCACAAGGCACTAAGTTCCCGTGTCCTCCTTATTTTTTTGTCTAACTTTAAAAAAAAAAAAAAAAAAAAATCACAGCTTGGTGTCTATAGACAGTTTGCTTCCTCTGCAGCACCCACCATCTCGAGACTTCCTCAGACCAGAGCATTTTGATTGCACCCCAAATGCCTTTTCATGCTGCTCCAAAATCACTGCATTTTGGCAGAAAATCCAACACACAACCCTCAGCGGAGGGCAGATACAGCACGAGCTCTGGGGCAATCGGGTTGAGACTTCACTGCCGAGATGTTGGGTATCAACACGCAAGGGCAGGACGAGGCCGTGCTGCCCCCACTACCTGGGTGCTTCTCCAAGCACTCGTTTAGGAACTGGGAAAACTTGCCGACTTGCTGAGGATTGGGAAACAAAGCTGGCAGAGCCCCATGCAGCTGCCAGAGCCCTGAATTATCCCTGTAAGAGCCTGTGAAACCCCAGCAAAAGAATGATGAAGATGGGCAAGAATTTCCTACAGCCAGGAACTGAAATTTGCAACTTTTATAAATGTTTTTAGGAAACAACTTCTCTCTTTGTTTTAGTGGAGAGGAACTCAATGAGGCAGCTAATGATCTGAAATGTTTCCCTGACATTTCATGCCAGACAGCTCTGTACCCCTTGACTTAGAGACACAGAGCCTGGGAACCACTTCCCTTTACTTCCTGCATTTACAATGCAAATTTGTGCATCTGAACTAGTCACCTCCCRTCTCTGCAGCTTTACTGGAGGGAAACAGGCTCTTCTCTGCTTGCTGWTCACAGGCCAGCTCCACCTTAGCAGCGCCTGTGTCCCCGTCACCGAAAAGGAACCCACAGCAAAGAGCCTATGCTTCAACACACGCACTGCAGGTATTCAAAGTTAAGTGAGAATAACTTACTTCTCTAATAGAACTTCAGAAATCAAATAGGAAACAGAATAGAAACTCACTACTCACTCCTAAATATCAGAACAGCCTTCCTAGGTCTGCACTGCCACTAACCACAGGTTTTCCTCACTTAAAGGACCTTTCAAAAAAAGGACTCATGCAGAAGGAAGGCTCCCCAAACTAAAGTTTTGACATGGTGGTTTCCGAATTACGATACAATTTCAAACTATATGGATGTAGAGTGTACTTTTAAGTGCAGAGTAACTGCACAGTAATGGAGAGGAACTGCTTGTACTAAAAATATGTAATTCTAACTAACAGTATAAATTTATCATTACTTTGGATATAGCTTGCTGGAACACTACTGCAATAAATGCACACAGCATTCGTGAGACACTTCATAGACACTCAGGTGTTTTGCAGCACTAATGAACAACACTTAATGGCTATTACCTTTATAGCTTTTCAAATAAAACAGACAGCATTGTCCAAAATTGCTCTCAATTATTCTTCATATTTCTCTATTTTAATCCATTCCTTTTTGTTACTTCTTTGGCACTAGGAATTCTCCCACTGCCCAAAGGTGCAAGAGAAGGGAACACGAGCCAGGACCCATCAGCTGCCTCCCGTTTAAAGAGATCATCTACTTCGGGAGCTCAGAAGTGAAACATAAGAAAAGCAAGCTCACGCCAGATCCCCTGCAGCTTCTCCGAGGAAGATACTCCAATAATACCCTGCCAGTCAAAGAGCAGCGCCATTGATCACATTGATCACATTGATCACAGGAGCCGGCGCGGCGCTCGAGCGGGAGCTGCCGCACGACGGCGGCGCGCGGCTCCTACCTGATCTCGGCCGTGGGGTCGTTGAGCACGCACGTGATGGTGGCCGTGGTCCTCTCGCTGTCCGTCTCCTCCTGCACGCCCCACTGGTCGGCGTCGCTGACTCGCACGTCCACTATCTTCACGCCTGGCGCCGTCTTAATTCTGTYGGGCGACAAGAGCGGCCGCTTTAGTTACAGACTTCGTACAAATACATCCCAAGGGAAACGGGGAAGACRGAAGAGGAAACGTTCCCGCTTGCCTCAATAATAGACTGATACATTGCAACTGTAAGTCACTCTGCTTTCAAAATATAAAACCGGCCCCATTATTTTAAAGAGATGAAACGGGAGTTTCATTAGGTGCAAAAGCTGGTTAATTTTCAGCTTGAACAATGTGGAGAGAGCAGGAATGTTTTCTGCTTCAGTGGCACCACTTAGATACAAATGAAAAAGATGTGACTAAGCATATGTTCACTTGATTTGGTGTGTCTGTCCTGCAGCTTAAGATTGGAAACCAGAGCCCTGYGGCATCAAATAGGTCCTTGTGCTTGTCACCCTTTGGGAGCAAGGAGCCTCTCAGCCCTGCGCAGAGGCCTGCATGCAGAAAGCACGTCCTGTTGGTAGAAACCGTAACGACACGGGAAGGAAGGGAAAGGAACACGGTATCCTACACCCTGGACTGAGGAACAAGAACAATTTTGCAGTTACACYGGGGTCCATCAAACCGGGCTTGTTTCCCAATTGTCACACAGTCAACACACTGCTGCCGAAACTCATATTATGCCCACATGGAAAAACCTCAACTTTTAAGCACAGGTGGGGCCTAAAAGCAGTTCAGTAGATGGCAAAAAGCATTTGCCATTTGTTTAGAGAAACTAATCTTTCGCCATTTGTTAAAAACTAATAAGTCCATGCTACRGCGGGCTCTGCGTGAGGAACAGATTGCCGAGGAAGGGGAAACAAACTGCCTTAATAGCAGCAACTTCATTTGTGCAGCTTGAGGCCGGAAACAAGGCTGGGATTTCCACAGGAGAGCCGCAGACCTGCCTGGAGAACAATTAGGCTGCAAGCAACGGCTGCAGCGCTGCCTTCGCCACCGCTGCGACTTAATTAATTAAAAGGGGAGCCAAGAGGGACCTCTTGGTTGTATGGCGGAATGAAACGGCACTGCTGAGACTTGGAGCGTTACTTAACCGAGGATTGTGACGGAGCGGCCCCGATGCCTGGTCGGGGCTCACGTTATCATCCTGCTCAAAATTTCCTTCAGGTTCTAGCCGAGTTCATGGGTTTGGATCAAAGCGCCTGYGAGGACTCGACGGGTGGTCTTCTCCTCTGCAATGGAATTAATTCAGCCTGCTTTTATGATATTCTTGGTTTTCCCTCTAAGGTTTTATTGACTTGATGGACCAAAATCACGCCAGGCAGAACCAACGTGAAATGAAAAGGCTTCCTGCAGGGACAGAGTTTTACTTCCTATTTTCCTAATTGTTTCCTTCATGTTCCTCCATTCACGTTCCTCTCTCCCAAACACCCTGCCACAAAGCTTATGCAAGTGCCCCTTWCTTATCATCTCCTCTTCCTTTTGCAGAGGAGCATTCATTTATTTTGTTCTAACCACAGTGGACCAAATCCTTCCTACAAGGCCCAGCTTTTCTCCTACAGGTTTCCAGGCATCTACACAGCTCCCTTTCAGATTGACTTGTTAAATACCATGAGATAGAGACTAAGACCGTCAAGGAAAGGATTCAATGATTTTCATTTTAGGCTTAGGTCAATGGCTCTTAAGAAATAAAAAAAAAACAAAGAAAAAAGATAACTTTAAAAGCTTTTTTTCTCCCCTCTTGTTCCCATAATAAGCAACATCTTTTGACAAATTTGCCTGTCTACCATCCCTTTGATATGCCAAGTTTTTTCTTGACAAGTCTGCAAACTTTACCCTAAAATTCCACCTAAGTCAGGATCTAAAGGAATTTAACGGAATTCTAAAGGAAACTTGACTAAAGGAATTTGGACTGGAGATACAGGGCGGGGGGGAAAAGAAGAGCTGAATTTMATCCATGATTTTAGGATTCATCAGCTTTTTTCCATCTGTCAGAAGCTTAATACACCCTCCTACACAGCTCCTGCACCACAAGTATCTCAGCTCCACAGCATTTACTTTCTTCTGCTCCGATCTGAATCAACCAGGCCAAGGGGATGCAGAGCAAGCACCCCCAGGTCACTGCCATATAGCAGACTTTAMCCCCTCAGGGCCCAGCACTCAGCTTCCTCCTCCTCCATAGGTGATGAAGCTGCTGTTTCTCTTCATCCTGATCCATCGGTCCCCCCCAAAAAATAAAAACTATAGGTGAGAATGCAGTAGCCCTAAATATCCCCTTCTATTCACGCTGCTCCTATCCAAACCCTGGGTACCACCGAGATGGAGTAAAAAGCTTGAGGAAGAAGAAAGCACTCAAGGGAATACTTCAACTGGAGGCAGGAGACACAAAAGGGTTTCCAGAGGCCAAGCATGTGCAGAGCCTGGAGATACGTGGTGACCTCTATCTCCTAACCCTACGCAAAGACATCCATCCTCCAATGCAAGCAAACCGTCTGTGCTAACCCACCCATGGGGAAGCCTTGCTATCTTCTCYCCTGTGCCCAAAGGCAGCTATGAGGCCGCCTGTGCCCATCTGGCCAGCAGATGAGGCCCTCCTGGTGCCCGTCCTCTTGGCTCACCGCTGGGCTCCTCCTTCGGGGCACTGTCCCCTCACACGAGGCCTTCTGGTTTTTGGCAAGGCTGCCGTGGTGCCTATTCCTACAGATTTCCCTTGCTGTCTATTTACTGTCTTGCTGGGTTAGCATCAAGYGAACATCACGTACTCTGCTTCCCAGCTACGTTTTCCAAAAACATCTCAGAACACCGCATTTTAGGAATATTTCCAGTCTAATCCCCTGCAACGCATCTGCTCTGGTGGGCTGAGACAAGATGTCATTTTGCATTTTTGGATATCAGGAGAGCCAGGAAGGTTGAAAGAAAGAAGAGACTGAATTCAGCTTCTCACTTAGAAAAAGTCAAGAAATTCAAATCAAACCAGCCTTGCATATGGAAGGCTCGAGCCTACTACTCTTCAGCTAAGTGATTCATATTTTTAAATCTACCCCCAGGCTCCACAGGCATGAAAAAAAAAAAGGGAAGAAAAAGGAAAGTGTTACATGTTGATGAATCAGGCTGTGGAAATGGATAGGAAACGCCTACCAGAGCTTCCCTTCCTTGTGCCCGTGCCATGGGGAGAGGGGAGCCCGGCAGATGTGCACCGGCCACCCCAGCCCTTGGCCCCTCTTCTGCCCCAGGGAGCTTCAAAGGAGCGAGCTGGTGGCAGGCAGGGAAATGTCCARACCATTTGGGGCAAGGAATCAATAAAATCACCTCTCCCCGAGTGAATTTGGTCCTGTTCTGCTGCTAAGAATGGAGAAGAGGGGGGCTCGTTCCAGCTGAGACTCCAGAGCACCCTCCGTATCCCCAGCACTGCTACATTCCTGCCTGGGGCTTCCGTCATTTCCCAGGGAATATGGAGCCAGCAACAGGACAGACTGAACCATGCAGGAAAGCACAAGCATTCCCCCCCGCCTGACAACACAGAGCAAGAAAAAAAACTATTCTAAAAGGCCACCCCAGCCCTAAGTTCATCCAACCCCAGGAATTCTAGCAGCTCTAACCCTTTTCTCTCGATTATGACAACAAAAGGAAAAGGTACCAGTAACAGCCAGGGCTGCAGAGATAACTAAGGGCTGCCAGGGGGATTCAGAGCCCACTGTTAATGGGAGCAGGGCAGGGAGTGCCACAGCCTCCCCTGCATCAGCTGCAAAACCTGGAAAGGAAACTTGGCTGCAATCCCCCCCAGCAGCAGTAACCAGCAAGGAAAACCTTCACCAAAAAACCTCTAGAACAGAACCAGAAGGAAAAGACATTGAAGCAAACCAGCCAGGACTGTGCTCGCAGCAGACGGAACACGCTCAAACTGATGAGAAGGGAGACTTGTCCRGAGCTATTTTAGAGAACCTCTCATCTCCTCCCCCTGCATGCAAAGGGGGAAAATGTGATCCGAACTAAATCCGCTCCGAGTGAAGTACTACTAATAAAGCTTGTGATAACGTATTTCAATTGTAATTTCCAAGCATCGCAGTGCTCAGCCTTCAACGTGCTTTTTTAGCTCAATTAAAAATACATGTACATCGCTTGCAGGGATATAGATATCCCCGTATAGATATTCCCTGGCAGGAAATCCAAGCTGTAGGGCAGTTTAGCAACTTGTCTAAAACTGTGCAGTCTCTGCAGAGCAAGAACGTGGACCAATGCATCCCAGCCTTGCACTTTGGCAAGACATCCTGACCTACCTTTAGGCCTACACTATAGCAAAGTGCAGTAACTCTGAGCCCTTACAGAGCGTTTTACATACTTGAAGAATTGCACAAACAGCAAGCAATTAGTGCTGAACAAGGTCCCTGGGGAGTTGCTAGCTAAAATACATGTGTTTTAAGCAACATTAAGCTATAAATTAAAATAATCACTGAACTGAGACATAACTTCTAGGGCGTCTGGGGGTATGGATGAGTCAGGCAACTTTTTTTTCTGTATAGGAAGGGAAGAGCCAGAAGGAAATAAGTGACRTTTGCCAGGAGGGATAAGGAGAAGACAGCATGCGATTCATAGATGTCACATCCAAACGCATTAACGGCATCCGGAGGGAGCACCAGAGTTCACGGGCAGCGGGGGCATTGAGAGCAAAGCGGTCGGGAAACCGCTGCGGAAGCGGCTGGAGGCCTGAGCAGGGACCGGAGCAGCGCCAGCGGAGCYGAGCGGCCCTCCTGCCCCATCCCGAGCGCTCCCGGGCAGAGCTGCCCGCGCGGCATCCAGCAGCAGGAGGGAAACGCGGAGACGCAGCCAAAGTCCCCTAGGAAACACAGGACAGAACCAGGAATTAAATCCAGAGCTGCCAAGGAGCGTGTTTTGATACCGTCMGCATCAAAGCACGCTGCTCTGCCCTGCCCCGACTCCAGCCAGGGCGTCCCACGATGCCCAGGCAGCTGCTCTGCATCTGCGGCTCAGGGAAAATTTGTTTTCTGGTGCTATTTATTCACAATAAAACGAGCSTGCCTCATCTACAGGATGCTCATCCTGCAAACCCTCGCCCCGTCAGGGAAGCCAGGATATACTGCACGTCCTGGCACCTGGCCCTAAATCTTCACCAGCTAAGCAAGTATTTGTTCTCTGAAGTACTTTTTCCAAGAACTTCATTTATTTCTTTATTCTTTTATGTTTTAAAAGACTTGTCACAGATTTATGTTCAGACCAGGCCCCCATCTAATTCTCTTTAAAATAGCAACACAAGCCCAGCCACATTTATCTCAGTTTGACCATAAATAAAGTTATTTTTCTAAGTACATACAACGCACACTAAAATAATACAAAGATCCTGGGGTGAACCAAACCCTCTCCAAATGGACACAAACGTAGAAGCACAAATAAATCATAAGCAGAACAAGCAGCCTACAAAGCCCAAYGGAGAGGTGAAGATAGATGGCAAGCAGGTGGCAAGGTAGAGCAGAGGGCAACTACAATGCATCAAATACCAGGAAATTCCAAGAAAAAAGGATTTAAGTAATGAAGTCAGGGGTGGAAAACAAACATGACCTGGGGATATTCCCCATGGCAAGAGATGCTACCAGCAGAACAAGGCAGGAGCCCACATCAGCCCGTGGGACAAGGTTGAGCTCAGGACTTAGGGGCAGGCTGCAGTTTGCAAAGCAACCTGGACTTTCACCTCAGATTTCAGCTCTGCATTTTATCCAGGCTAAAACCACCTCCAGTGACCGCCCTTTACTGCAAGGCCAACACGCAGTTAACCCAAATTTGTTTGCAAAACAAGACGTGGATTTGTTCTGCTGCCCCGTCATGCCCTTGCTCGCTGAAACGCCTCCACGCCCCAGGGTCAAAAACTGCCCCAGGCCCAGGAAATGCCCTTGCTGCAGGTCCCCAGCACTCCCTCCCATCTAATCATCATCAAGAAGCCTGCTTTGCCTCCCCGGTATACCTCCCTTCTCCCTGCATCCGATATTTTTATATAACCCTTCAGAGATGTCTTATTCAACCCCGTCAAGCGTCTGGGATGCAGCCGCACCGAAAGCAGCTATTCCTGGTTTCCATCAGGGTATCAGCGACCAGCACGAGGCAGGAGCAACAGCACCCAGCAAATACGAGGGCTGACAAGTCAAACAAGACCACAAGCTCAGAGAAAAACCCATCTGCAGCGGTGAGGGGGAGTAACGCTGAAGATGCCGCATGACACAATGACCCCTTTTCTACCCTAAGAGCTAAAGCCATCAACCCATCTTGTTTTTCAGCCCACCAAATGTTTCAAAATATGCTAAGCGCCGTGCTCACTAGCATATTGGATTTTGAATAATGAAAAGGGTAAACAGGATTTTAATTTGGATTCTGACAGTGAAGTACTTTCCATGTGATAAATTAACTATTAGGGAAGACAAATTAACACAAGCTACCCTTGAGTGTGATGGCTTATGATTTTGAGGAAGCTTTTGCAGAAGGATGATCAAAATAAGACAGGATAAAAATAAAAGACGAAGATGGGGGACTATTTTCTCAAAATTCCCCTCTCCTCATTTTGAGTGCAAGGATAACTTGTAGAGAAAAAGCACAGCAGATTTTTAACAAAAGCCTCTTATCGTTCCTAAAATTTTAGGGGAAGATTATCTTGTATTAAAAACAAGACATCCTGAGTGGCTGGAAATTAAAGCTATTAATTTTATACTTGTTTATTCCAGTCACAAACCAGACCTGTTTATATGGGTTTGCAACACTGAGAGGCTCTGAAGTCTTGTGCAGAATGAGATCAAAATGTCCCCTCCCTCAGCGGATGCTGTTTTCCTTAAAACAGGGCAGCAGAGGAATTCTGTCATTCCAGGAGAATAGGTCTCCTGCTCCGGCACCTGACACCTCGCCCCAAATCCATTGGCTCAGTGTGTTAACCATGGAACTGTTCGGGGAACGTCAGAATGGGAATAAGGATGTTTACCTACTTACACTAGGAAACTCATCCGTGGAGAGCAGAATCGCTAGTCCTGTGGAGACACTGTGCGTTTGTGCAGTTAATCTTTGTGTGCACGCTGCATTTCAATATATTTCTGTAATTTCCCAGTGGGTCCTAAAAACGGTGGATCAAAGAGTTCCTTAGCAATTGGCATTTTTCTTAATAAAAATGCTGCCAGCTCTCGAGTAGTCTCATTTCCAGTCCACCTGAAAACACCGTTGGGCCTTTGACATACAAATGACTTTAATTATGTTATAAACAAACGCGGCTCTAGGTTGGGCTGAAACTCAACCCAACTCTTCACACCAAGAGAACTGGTTGATGCCCAGCTCATTAATCCCGAGGTCCCTCTAACAGGGCTCCAGGGACTCCTGCCACTTCAGTGCTGGAAGATGGATCACGTCCTATCCTTTGCCTGCCCACAGGGTGGGAAACACTGCTCACCATTTGCAAACACACACACAACTCCCAACACTTCCCAAGTATTCAATAAACATTAACTAACAGTTACTGCTATCGATCAAAAGGAGACAGTGAGTCTATCTCCAACTCTAAATGATCCCCATACTACCAAAYAGCCTCGTAACATCCCCTTCTCGTTAGCATGCAAAACCAGGTCACAACTCTGCCTCCTTGGGAATAAGAGAACCTCCCCTCTCCTCCCGCTCTGCTCAGTGAGCRGAGTGAGGACGTGTTGATCATTATTCACAGGGCTCAAGAGCACGTGCTGTCCTGCCCGCCCTTCAGTGTCCAAGAACTGAAGTACGCGCCCTCTCTTGTCCAGCACAACCAACCTTCCCRTGGAGAGAAGAGCTCAAACGCTGCAGTGATTTCTGTAACACAGATCTACGGAATGAAAATCAAAGCCTGCCTGGTCTGTTCAACCCTTCGCTGCAAGATCTGAAACACTGAATCTGTGTCCTTTACCTTGAAACCAACGCTATGCTGCAAGAGATAAAGCTGTTCCTTAAAGGCCAGAGGAAGAGGAGAGAATGCATTATTGAGTCTGAAGGTGTCCAAAGTATTTGAACTTGGGATTCTTGCAATCATGCAGAAACAGAGCTTTGAAAAACATAATGAAAAAATCAAAGCAAGTCAGAGGTTTCCTCCTGCAAAGACAGAGACACTTACTGGTTTGCTGTTATTGAAAGACTCCCTTCAGAAATCAGCACTGCAAAAATATTTGCAGCCTGAATAAGTTCAGACCTCATAGGAGACAAAGAATCTTTGTACGAGGGTCTTTTTTTCCACCTTTACAAGTAAAAGCAAACCTGAAGGTCATGGTTTCTAAAAGCACCTAAACAACAACAAAGTCAAACCTCCCTGTATCTTCCTGCAAAACTAGATAATGAGCTCCACAGTACGTTCTGCTCAAAGCTGGATGAAGCTTGTTAGGATTTGGGACACTCCATCGCTCTGCCACTAAGTTTGCTCAGCACTTCTGACACATGCACTTCACATGAGGAAGAAGTCTTTTAAATAGACTTCAAACTATGATAATTAATAATTATCTTTTACCAGGCCTCCAACTTTGCTGAAACTTTTTGTTGCTGAGCTCTACAAGGGTTTCTTGCACTAATGGGACTGTTGGTGCCATAGTCCTTCAGTCCCCGTGGTAGCGCAGGGCAGGTTGTGCTGGCCAACTTTTCTGTTAGGAGACACCAAAAAAAGGCCACCTGTGACCACCCTGCAGCCTGTCTGGAGAGCAGGAGTGCAGAAACAGCCTGCTCCTCTTTCCGTGATTTGAGAGGTAACAAGGGAGACAAGCAACAACCAGCGATGGGCAAACAGTGCCATGGACTAAAATGAGGGCACCAAAAGCAAGAGGTCTCTCAGCAAAGGCCACCTTTGGCTTAAAACTGCACCAGACAGGACAGAAAAAAAACATGGAAAAGAGCCRATTTTTGAAAGCCGCAAACACATCYAACTTCTATCAAAATCACCCTCAARCACTGACRCTTCCCGTAACTGCTTCCCTGCAGAGGGTGGTCTATAAGGGAATTTTCCTATCTATTCCATACTTGCTCAGTACAGGTTTCACCACCTCCACCCATCGGAGGAGACAGCAGGATGAGGGAGAATCCTCACAGAATTAAAAAGGCCACAAGAACTTTGCCTGAACTAGCAGTCCTTGTTTTCATTAGATTATTTTATGGAGTTTTATGTTGTTTAATCGAAGAAAGAAAACGGATGCCATAAAAAAGCAGGGTTAATTGGGGCTGCAGAGCACACTGCTGTGTCACCAGTAATGCCACTGCCCCTTTATTGTCAAAAATAAAAACACCCTTCTTTACATCCCTGTCGCAGGGAACAGCATTCCTCTCATGCACGTCCATCAATCACCTGGTGGTACCTCTACCTGAGCAGTATTTGCTAGGACAGCAAACAGAGAAAGCAAAAAGTAAGGTCAGGAAATTATCTCCCTTTACACAAAATAGAATTCAATTTCCAATAAAGTCTGGAGCAGTCCTSCAGTTAAAAAAGCAGCACCATATGACACCAAAAAATAAAGCATTTTGGTATTGCTAGTGGAAACTTTCAGGAGCATTATGCCTATGGGGTTTGTACTCCAAGCACCAGTGACCACCAAGCCAGCCAATAATGTTCCAATTCTGATGAGAACGAGCCCTCTGGAATGAGCCCTGAGTCAGGTTGGCCTCTGCTTCCCTGACCAGCCTTCGTCATTCTATATGTCTTCAGAAACCAGGTGAAAAAACAGCTCCGCAAAACCAAAACGGCAGCATTTTCCATAATAGGAAAACCTCCATCACGTAGCCATCAATACTCAGAAACACTTGGGGATGAAGGGGAGCTAAATTATATTTGAAATAGTTTACAAGAYACACCAAAGTGGAACAAATGTGCAAAAGAACACATTCTAAGCAAAATAATTTGTCACACATGAGCATAATACGGAATTATTTTCTCCTCTTTCAGGTCTATCCCACCATTCCCTTGTGAAACTGCATCGAGGTGTCCATGGTCCTCACGAACACACCCATTTCACCACAGCACTACTAGAAACCATATTGACACAAACGCTTCCCAGAAACGGTCCCGTCCTCCGAGGAGCCTCGTGCTGCTTCACAAGGCGCCGACCGCTGCACCACCAGGTACAGCTCCTGTTCTCTCGTGGCATTCGCTTTCAGAAGGTGAATCCTGGAGACCAGGAGGTCATCCATGGGAGAGCAGCCCTCKCCCCTCCCAGCCCTTCCGCAGCTATTCAGAAAAAACACCCTGGGCTGATCTTAGCACATCTCAAAGACAACGGAAAGTTTAATTACGCTCCTCCCTAATTCATCTTAAAGAGAGCAAGGCCATCTCAGCAGCTTCTACACCCGTGAYGCTTCCATTTCCAAGGCTCTTTTGATTGCACTACGGACACATTCAAAGGCTCATTAAACCTAGGGAGAATTCCCATTCACCGAGACTTAGGATGGAAAGAGGGGGAGGCGAGAGGGTTGAAGTTATCGCGTAGTTAAGACGTTAGAGACCCAGGTAGAGGCTTCATCGTTAATCAAACTCGTCTTCCAAAGACTCCCCAAAGCTCCGGCAGGGCTGCTCCTTGCTGATGCCTACATAACCGTGGTTGTAATCATTTCCTCCAACTGCTATTATCACTATATCTAACCRTAGCCTAGAGTCAAGCACTGAGGCATTAAAGTGCCAATACCTTCCCAGGCAAGTAATGGCTAATGTAAGACCATGTTCTCAGTTACTCATGCCAATAGCTTGATGATATGACAAGAGAAGTCAGTGTTTTGCTGAGGCTGAGTTTTTTTTGCCCCTAATCTAATGCTTAGGATGTGAAATACCCGATTTACTGATGAAGAGCTCAAATCACAAAACTGCCATTCTCCAAAGCACAAAACACACAGGCAAGTCCCTCTGGTTTTAACTCACATTGAGGCACTGCTTGGTTCTTGCCTGCTATGGATCCCTTCCCAACTTGATTCTTCACTGTCAAGTCGTCATCCCCAACTAACTTCAGGCCCAACTCCCTTCAGGGGGAACATTCTGCCTGCCAAGCAGCCGCCAGCCTTCAGRTCACAGGCTAATGCTGTGAGAAATCCCAATATTCATCCCTCATTCTCACCTGTATAAAACCATGCAACCTCAGCAGTACCATTAGAATCAAGGTCAAACACACCACTGGGAACATTTTATCTGATTTTGACACAGGGAAATCCCTTCCTTGCCRTGTATTCCTGCAATCTTTGCTCTCTCTGTGGCTTTAGGTGAAATTCAGTAGCTAACATTATTCAGGGCGTGCTGCTAATAGCGAATCCATACATTAAGGGTAGCCATGGTTCAGCTCCCCTGCAAGCAACAGGTGAGGTAGATGCATTGGGAAGGGGTAGGGCTGGAGAACATAATAAACAGTAGCAGGTGAATATCAAACATAAATGCAAAAYGCGCTTCATATTTATTACATTTTTCACACCTAAACCAGGTGGATTTCATTGCACAGATTGAGACGGATCTGAAGTAATTTAGTGGGAGGCTGGTAGTTGAAACACATAATCACATTTCTAGAACAATGTAATTACATCGAATTTAATGTGATTTCCTGCCGCTGGTTKAAAAGTGCAGCCTCCTTCACGCTGTCGATTTACACTGAACATGACACTTGATGTAAGACTACTTCTCCATAGACWGAGGAAGTGTTATATAATGGGAAAAATTACACAAGACTCCTTGAATCCTCCAGACCACCACATCAAGGTGTCAGTCACAAMAAAAACCCCAGTAAATTCCAAGTATCGACACCAGAACATTTTCCTAATTTTAAATTTCTAGGAAGATGCAGCATTAGCAGATACCATTGATTCAAGAATTCATTTTCATTARCTATCTCACAGGGAACAATTCTGTAGCTCTTAAGAACTTGCTGTGAGTCAGCTCTGCTCTACAGAGAAAAGAGCTGGAGTGAAATCTGCCCTTCCCAGAACAGATTGAGGGTCTCATTTTGCACACRCTAAGGGTGAAATGGGGGCTATTTTAAAGACCTTCTTTAAAGAACGGACTAGCAGATCGGAAAGACATGGCTTGCCGTGCCCTTAGACAGGAAAATGTTGAAAAAAAAAAAAAATCACCAAAATGTGAAACCAGGAATTTGTTTATTTAAACAGATAGAAGACTAAAGGGCTGGAATTTTATCAATTGTAGGAATAAAACAGCCACTGAAATCGGTATCCACTTAGCTCCTAAAAGCTCTTAAATATCTAAGAGGGACAAGGTGTGCAAGCCAGTGCACTGGGAGAGGCTGTATGGGCAAAGGGCACCAATAAACAGAAGAGTTACTCCTAGGAAAACTATCATCACACTTATATATGGCTGACCAGATGAAAACCTGATCAAATCCACCTAGCATAAAATAATTCACGTAATCTCTTTACTGAGTAATTCCAAGGAGCAATCAAACYTGTAAAAATCCAGGCATATTTACAATTGATTTGGGAAAAAAATATTGATTAAATTGATCAAAAATGCTATTTACTGCTGGTAGTTCCTTTAGCTTACTGCACAATGTTTCAACATTTACATGCTTACATTGTTATAAATAAGTATTTGAATATAATGGATAAACAAAACAGATGCCGCAAGACAATAAAAGTGCCTGCTTATTTGTTTTTTTCCTGGAGACCAACACAATGAAATAAAAGTTTAAAAGCAGGTTTTAAAGCTGAGGACTTTTATGAAAAGTGAACGAACAATAGATTGAAAGTGGTGCAATTATCRATGAATCAGGGTTCTGTGGAAATGGCCGGGGAGAGCTAGGAATGCACTAGGCTCTGTGCTGGGGGAAGGGTATGGGCAACTACTAAGTGAATCCTGCAGCCCGCCCACATATAAACCCTTCTATATTGTGTTTGGGGTAAAAAGTGGWACTCCAAGACCCTTCCTTCCATGAAAACCCTCCTTAGCAGAGTAAAAAAGAGAGCAAGCCTCAGAACCTGGATGGCAGACACTTTGGGGCTGCATTTTTCGACAGCATCAGAGGGGATCCTGAGCACTCAGAGGCGAAGATTGAGGTGCTGCCAGGCTGGCCATTGCCACCAGGATGGGGCAGCTCAGTGCACTGCTGAGCGGGGCGAGAGGTTGGGATCGGCCAGCACTGCTGGGCCATGCTGGACACAAACGTGACCAACAGATATTAAAGYGTTACAAAAACTGCCGGGAGGAAGAAGGGAAGCGCCCCGTGTGAGCGGCCGCAGGGATTATTGACGAGTCAGCAGCCACAAGAACAGGGCTCGCAGGRAGGATGACGGATCCGTCACCTCCCTGCTGGGAAAGCCTTGAAGGGAGTTCATGGAGCAACCCTGCGCTCCCAGMTGGGCTCCCGCTCGAGCGCACGCAGGGAGAGCCCAGGTGGGAATGAGCTGGGGCTCCTCTTCCCAAGCTAAGACATCATTCCCAACCTGAGACAGCCTTGCTAAGGGTTCTTCAGGGAGCAAATACACATACAGAAAAGAGCCTGGACCACAGCTCCTCCAAAGGGGCCCATTTCTACATCTGGCAGATTAGCAGCAGAGCCTGCTACAAGTTACAGTCTTAATTAAAAGCARTAACACACTAAGCAGATTTTCCCTTTTGTTTACTGAAAAGCCTACTTTCCTCAAGGTGACTTGAGGCAAGAGGCGGTTTGCTCAAACAGTAGGAGGTTTGTTCAGTGCCAAAAGGCCCCTTTTTCATCTCTGATGTTGCTCCCGAAGGGAGCTCTGCAGAGGGCACACGGGCAGCACCCTGCCTTGGTTCAATCATTCCATTGCAWATTATCCAAACCAAGCCCCCAGCATTCAGATTCAGTGAGAAACAAACTAGTCAGAAACAATAAACACTTTGGCTATCGCAGGATTACCACTGCACTAGCTGGGAGGTCATCACAGCAGTTATGCCCTGGAACACATGGGTGCAATGGGAACGATACCATTTCATTACACAGCAAAAGGACTGAAAGCCTCTGCTCATCCCATCACCTCCACAGCAGTTACATACCAGATTTCTTCATGGAATAAGTGCAGAGTTGCTTGGATTGACTGACATTTGATTACTTAATACATTTGCAGTGTGACAAGGGGAAAACGACTGAATTCACAATGTTCTAGCAACTGAGCTTCTAAGAGGAACTGTTGTCAGGAGGACTTGCAAGGATATCTCCTAAAATCACACCGGCTTGCTGGCAGAGGACTTGCTGGGGYGCAGATGGACCCACAGAGATGGTCTTCCCAGTCACCAGCAGCCCATGCCAGTAGCTGTTACCCCACACCAGTTTTCCAGACCTGGACACGTGCAATTCTGGAGATGGAAATGCTTCACCAGAGTCTCATGAGCCTGGAAGGGGGAGCTGGAGACCAAAAGTGGGACCTCCGTCTGCTCCCGYCACCAAGACACCCCCTGAGTACAATCCTCTGTGCCAAGAGCTGGAAGGATGACACAGAATGTGGCAGTCAGTGCCTGCCCTAGCTGGAAGCGGGCAGAGATGCYTCTGCTACTGCTCAAGAAGAAACTCGGCTCATACTGGAGCTCCAGGCTAGTGTCCTGGCCACAGGACAGCCCTGCCTGCTGTGAAGTCAGGCCCAGAGCGCAGCTCCCTGCTAAACTTGTCATTAGCYACGAATGGAAACGCTTCTGGAGAGGTTTCCTTCCCTCAGTCCCTTTGCAGCTTTCTCATTCTTCAGRCCTTCAAGGCAGCTTCCAAACAAAGCCAAGCGCTTCCAAACGCCTTTTCCACAGGTGCCCTTAAGACCATGAAGTGACCTCTCTCCAGCCCTCCTTACACGTGCAAGCGGCATCCCTGGCCACCTCCATCCCATCTTAATTAAAGAGGGTAATAAATAAATAAATAAATACACAATGCTCATCAATACTTAGAATCAAATKATATTGATTAAATATTTAGAGTTGTCCTGATTAAGAGAAACTGTTTCTGCATAGAGGTTGCAAATGGTACAACTGTTCTGCAATACAGTCACCAGCAACTCGAGGCTCCCAGATGCCCATTTCCATCAAAAATTTTCCATTTCAAATGTATTTGGCAGTTTGTTCATGGTGAGAAGTGCTTCTCAACATGTGAACTTTCAGAGAGCTACAATGAGTGAAACACATGTGGCTTTTCTTAAAGCCTGGGTCAAAGCACAATTTCCCAGGTTTCTATAAACACTCTTTTTTCAAAAAAAGGGCGCTGTGCCTTACTTTCTGCTCTGCTATTAGGCAGCAGTGAGGTTCCTGTTAGAGCAGACAAAGCCTTTAGTCAGTCCCACGGAATATTCACAGGACACATGAAAAGAACAGTGGGAAGAATTGGCTTAAAAGTTCATTCATTGTATTTCTTTTTGCTTTAAGTATAGGGACATGCAATAGCTCCTTGTGGCACTGAACRGACAATACTATTAACTCTTCTTTTGCTCCTGCACTTCAACCATTTCTATTTACTTTCTTCTACCTAATGACTGCCTAGATGTTGTTAAAAGCCACCAGGCACTATGGGTCAAAGCTGGAAGCCCCCCAGCCTCCCTTTAATTAGTCCCTAGCTAGATTTTAGCTCAATTAAACACAGAACTTTTTCCTGACAGATACCTGAATAAGAACACAAGACCTGGCCCTGATCATTACCATAATGCTTTCATGTTCTGCACAACACCACTTGCAAGCCTAAATAGACAGCACACAAACCCAGCAGGGAATTAAAGGACCTGCATTTGTACCAGAAACCAATCAGTGAAAGAACAAGGAAGCAAAAAAGAGTATTTGAASTGAACCTCGAGGAGGCATTGGCAGGAGCACTTCTGAGCAACTGGCCATTTAAGGTACATGAGGGACAAATTCACCGAGAGCCACTGCAGAGGGAATGGCCCATCTCAAAAATTGGTTTGGCCCTTGGTTTCTGCCCCAGGGAAGTGGCCTCCTGCAGCCATCAAAGCGAGGGCAAAGGAGGGCAGGAATGGGGTCGGTGTCTGCTTCCACCGACACCACCGATCCTTCTGCTAGGCTAAAAGGCTGCACCAGGATTCAGGCCGGGTTTGCTTAATGGCACCAGAGCACGAGGCGGGCTAGTGATACGTGCTGGACTGGTCCTCCTTGGAGGATGTCACCTCACTATTTATATCACCCAACTCTACCCCTCCATCCCTCCCTGCGTCAAACCAACAGCAGAAATCACATAGCATAAGCTAATAGGGTTATATAAGTGCCCATTTGCTGCACATATGCTATCCCCCCTCAGGCAAGCGATCACCATGGTCCTGTGCAGCAAGAGCTGCACCTTCCACCCCGGATGCTGCCGAGTTGCAGAGATGCTTTGGGGARCGGACGGAGGAGCCTGCGCTGAGCTCGGCTCTCCAGGCAAGGAACCACCACRGAGCTGGAGCAGGACCCGGCAGGAGGTCCCAGGGCATCTCCTGCCCCTCGCCCGCCTCCTCCTTGGAGGACAGGACTGGCCTAAAACAAGACAGGAGACGCCAGCTCCACACGGTGCAGCTTATGTGGGGTCTTGCCAAATACCCTGCAAAACCAGATGCAACCTTTGAGGTTTTGTCCTGGGCATATTCCTTCCTCTGGCTGCATGAAAGCAAAATTTTGTTTTAGGTGCCCCATGCAACCAGCTGCAGGAGGCCACTTCTGTCTGTCTTCTGTCTGTAGGTGCCTCTCAGCCTTCACTTGCAAAATTCAAAGCTTTCAAGCTAAATCTGGGTGCRCCCTTTCCTGGCTCTTCTAACACCACTCTCCAACCCCAGCTATTTTATTTTCTTTTTTGCCATGCAAAAAGTTTAAACAAGCAACCAAGCTGCTTCAAAGCAAACTGCTTGTACAGACATGGGTATTGCCTTTGTTTCAAGTATTTACCTTGCACTACTTACAGCCACAAAGGAAAACGTTCCCTGTGCTCTGTGTATTCCTGTACCTTTCTCCCCAAGGTACAAGAGAAAAGGTAGAGACAACGTATCCCTTGCTCTCTAGAAGCATCAAGGGCTTAAAGTCTCAGAAAACAYGCCTGGGAAATCTAAACCCACGCAGCGTTAAGTTTAAAGTTTTCATTATTCTTATTTATATTGGCTTTTTGTTTGAATGCTGCTTTCTACCATTAAACAACTCTCAAATTCAGAACGACCCATTTCCAGACAGAGCTTGAAATTTTCTCCGGACAGGTAGGAACACCCAGAATATTGAGGTGGAAGCTTAGCTCTCTTAAATGCATATCTGCTGCACAAAGCATTTGACGGCTAGCACATCTCTTTCCCACTTCTTACGGTTGCTGCCACTCCATCGTGGGCAGTTTGGAAGGCCGAGACGCTCAGAGCTCTCAGGCTCTCTCATGGACAGCAGCCTCTCTTCCCAAACTGGCTGTCCTCTTAGATGTTCTAGACAAATCCATTAACAAGGTCTGATCCAGGGAGTCCACATGTGCGGGAACTATACAATTCCCTTACAGGGCTCTGTTTTTCCCCTGAAATGAACTGCTGATTGCCCAGCTGCCCATGCCCTGCCAGATTCAGAAGAGACAGCAGAAGCTGAGGGGTCCTGCAAGGCTGTTTGCCACCTATGCCGAGCATGTGCAGGGTAGGCAGCTCCCTGGGATGGGATGTCTTCCTACAAGAGTCCTACTCCAGGGAATAAAGTGATTATAGGCTTTTAATCTTTGTTTTTCCAAGTGATAACAGCAGCAGTGAATTCCCAGCTCTACCCTGACCTCTCTGTTGYCACCTGCTCTTTGTCAACTCAGCTCCTCTTTGCAAGAGCTTCCAGGGTTGCCCGTGTCACCCTTCCCTTCTAATCCATCGCAGGTGACGATGGCCGCAGCTACCCCGATTCTTGGAGCAAACACACATAACGCTGCCCGCTTCTCTCCCCTGTCCTGTTGCAAACAAGCCCAGGTCACTGACTCCAACCTCTCTCGCCCAGCAGAACGCCAGCATCGGTGCGGTCACCTCTTAAAGCTGATGTACGTGAGGCCTTTTTAAAGGGCCTGGGGAAGATAGATTTCACTTTGTTGAGACAAATTTGGATGCCAGAAACTACAAAGGTGAAGGAATCCAATAAAATATCATTTATCTTTCTGCTCCATTTAAACAGCTAGAYTTGCCAGTCTATAGCACGATATTTTTACTAGCATGCCAGGAATCTGTAAACTCACTTAGCCTCCGTGTTCAGCCCCAGGAGGACAAAACTGATTCACGCTTTCCACTCTTCCATATTGAAGACATCTTCACAGAAGGAAATCTTCCCAGCATATAACACTATCAAACTTCACTCCAAAATATTAATTTAAAAAAAAAAAATTTGGTTTATGAGAATATACCACCAAGATGTATGTAATTCAGCAACAGCAACCAAAAATGTTGGTTTCTTGCTGCAGGGCACTTACAGTCTCCTGCCACCRGACAGGCTCTGCTCAGCTCCATGAAAATGATGCGAGCCTGCATCAGGCACTAGGGCAGCAGGAGAAGAATGGGCCACCACAGTAAATGAGGAATGTGTCACTTTCTCYATCTTTTTCTTGGACGGTGAAACCGAAGCACAAGGAAAGCAAGCAAATCACTGAAGGCCACTCCAAGAATAGTGCCAGAACCTCCCAAACAACAGGATTTGCTACATTCTTGTAGTAACAAAAATATATTTGTCATTCTGTGTCATACCAGCTCATTCAGACTAAAAATTTATCACTTGCTTCAGACTCTAGCCAGGTGACAGCAAATATATCATGGAGCTGTCAAGAATCTGCTAATCTCAGGCATGAAGAGGAGAAATACAAAAAGCTGAAAATTACACCAGGCTCTCCGAACCCATAAATTTTGCTGGCGCTCTCTCACACACAGCTGGGCAATACGTCTGCTCCAGACACTACCCTCCAACCTCCCCGCATTGAACAGTTTCATTTCACATGTCTATTTAGAGAATGACACTCAGACACACAAGGCAGCGGGAATCACCCCTATGTGTCCAACCCAGAATCAAAGACACTCTCCGCTCCTGGAGCGAGCAGGATGACCGGGGGCGGATTTAGCCACATGGGAGTCTAGGCTGAATTCCCAGCCCTTCCGCCGACACACCTGGAATACAGTCTCTGCCCATCCAGAAAGCCCCTCTGGAGTTCCCTTTTGAGAATAAAAGGCAGCATTTCCCCCTTAATCTGAAACTAAAGGATATGCAAAGAGCATTCATCTTTTTTGAGAGMGCGCAATACTTAGATATGGTTTTGAGTGCTCTTTAAAGAGTAACATAGTCCAACGAGCACATGTTTAAGCAGAGACTTCCTCCTGACAGACAAGTTCTGACAAGAACATGAAGCCGGGTACAAAGCAAAGCTTCCATCAGTTACAAAACCYGTACAAGGTGTACAGGCCATCCCCTCCCAGGCAAGGGCTCCCACRGCATTTCACACAGGCCATGTCTTTGGGAGACCCCAAACTAAAAGCAAAGCTCCCCCTTGGCCAAGTTGCCATGCCCCATGGTTGGCAAGCTCATCCATATATATGTATATTAGCCCACCTGCCTTAAGCACCAGCCACGGCACTACCTCCAACCCTCTGCATTGGGGCTGAGACAGCCCAAACATAACGGGTCAGTTTACTTCAGCATTCCKAGTGCAAATTCAGCTCTTTAGATGAACGCCGAGTGGGCTGGTGTACYTGTCAGTCTTCATTTCCTACTCCGGCCACAAACTTCAATTTTCTCTCCCYAGCACTTAAACAGCACATAATTACAACTAATTATTGATCACTGAGGAATTAAGAGTTGACAAATCCAATTTCCACACTGTTATCAAGCGTGACGGCCTATAGACCAGGGAGGATAAGAGGTASCTGCACTGCCCTGGAGCAGTGCATTCAACGAGGCTGGATGTAAGCAGCCCTGCTACCAGGATGGTTATTAAATGCATTGGACTGTGGTGGCACCTGAAGGCCAATGTGTTTAGGGTTTTATTATGCAAGACTCTACAAATACATAGGAAGTGACAGTCCTCACCTCAAGGAGCTTTGCAAACCTCCAAAAAGCACAGCCTTTTACATTTGCAAATGAATTCAATTTGGCCACGTTCAGACACCACTTTTGTGCTCCATTTCTGCAAACGCTCTCCCAATCAAGCTGGCTGGCAGAGCCGCCCTGCRAAACACCTCGTTCTGGGAAAGGGCCGCACGATTTTCCTCAGAGTCAATTCTCAATCTGCACGCTTTAGTGACCTGCCGATCTCGACAACGGGTGCAAGGAAGGAAGGGAGCGCGCCGTGCAGCGCCAGCGCCCCGGGAGAGCGGCTCCGCACGCAGCCCCCGACACCTCCACATATAATCCAGGCACCTACACACTGCAATGTGGCAGGTGGGTGGTTGGTACGTGGCACTTGGAGCTGCAGGGATCTGAGGGGGAAAAAAAAGGGCAAAAAATGAGGCGCAAAACCAAGAGCTGGTCACCAAATGCTCCTGAATGGAGTGAAGCRCAATATTTTCATAATGAGTCGCATGACGGATTTTCCCCCACTGTATTTAAATTGAATTATCCACATAATCCAAGTGGACACAAACCCCAGTGTGAAAGTCTCTCTGCTCTCGTAGCGCAGTGGCAGCCCTTCCAGCACGACTTACAGCAAGAGACAGGAAAGGTCTATTCCCTCGGTGCACATAAATTGCTATATTGGAGCTCATCCAGCAACATTATTTTCTGAATGTACTTCTAACACAATAGAAATTTCTGTGAAAAACATTTTTCTTGCAAATGTTTAACTTTCCTTTGGGGAAAAAACATATTTTTGCCTCATATCTGTTTAACATTAAGATACATTTCCCTTTCCGGTCTGTTCTGAAAGATTCAGGACGATTTAGCAAAYGCTCTACTAAATCTCCCCGACTCCTAAAACACAAAGCTGAGTATGAGCCTCACGTAAAGAATGATTGCAAATGTCTTACAAAGGACTTTATTTATTAAAAAAGACTCAACTCTATTCTGCTTCTTGTCTACAAGAGTGAAATATGATTTTATTAARCGAAGCCCTTAACATGTTTGCTAAGACTCTGTCAGGCTGAGCATTAACTACATTTCCATTGTTTTTCAAGTCCAAAAAGGAAGTTTTTCTGCCAAGAGCCAAGCTTACCCATGGCTTTGGCACCCCGGAGGGGGATTGCTTTATTAAGSGCATTTGCAATGCCCAGCATAGGCAAAGGCCACAGGTCATTCCTCAAGAGGAAACATAAAGCTTCCAGAAATCATTAAAAAAGCACGGCCAGGGGAAGGCGTTTTCGGAGGCAAAGTGCCAAGCGCATCACGGGATGGCAGCCAGGGGAGCAGCGTCACGGCGGGTGCCTGTGCGTGTCCCAGAGGATGGAGGATCCCTCTCCCGCTCACCCTTGACTTCTGCCTGGGCTTCACGGCTCGCTCGCGAGCCGGCTCTGCCCTCTCCTGGCCTGCGCACAGACACGAGCCGCTGCAACGCTCCCGTGAGCTCCCGGCAYGGGAACCGAGGCCGGCGGGAGCCGGAGGGATGCGCGTGGGCTGCAAAAAGCCCCRGGTCAGGGATGCATCAGGATGCAGAGCTGGGCAGCATCACTCAGGGACCACGCGCACCACGGTGTCTCCAGGCCCCTCCATGCAGCAGGGACAGCCAGCCACAAAACAGAGGCCTTGGAGACAGCCCTAAAGGAAAGGGGCCTGCTTGTCCTCAGGCAAGGACGATCCAATTGAGGGGCAAAAGGGCTATTGCTTTTCTCCTCCTGAAAGCAGCTCCCATGCAAGGTGCATCAGCAAAGCATGAACAACAAGAGTCATCAYTTGTAAATGACAGCAGTGAGAAACAGCTTCTATGAACACCCTGTGCAATGTAGACAAAATAACACAACATAAACAGGCCAAGCATTACAAACTGTCATCAGCATCCTCCACAGCATCGGGGACACAGCAGTTTAGGAAAGAAAGGGGAAAATAGTGATGTGATTTAAGAGGCCGCACAACCTGAGCTGACACGTGGTAATTACTGAAGCTGAAACCCRTCCAGGATCCTGGCCAGCCACCCCGGGCTTGTGAAACGCAGCACAGAATCTTTAAATGACCAAGTAATTGGGACCTGGGTTTTCTATCTCTGGCCAGCAAGATGCTCCAGCACAAGGGCAGAGGAAACGTGGCCTCTCTGGGGCTTCATCATGCAGGAGGCTGCAACCCAACCCTGGCCCGCAGGACATGTCCCCAGCACCATCCTCCTCCTCCCCAGCGGGCCACAGCTGCAGGGGTCTTTCAACCACTCCTCAGCATCAACCCACTGCAAGCCTCTACTGTCTGCTCAGAGGACATCATYCATCCATTTTGTAGCTCCCAGAATGCAAACGGATCTACCCTACTTCCTTAGACCCATTAATATTAAAAATACAGCTTTTTCAGCCCAAATCATGCTGCCTGAACAAAGTTCTCCTGACAGTTCATGACAAGGTGATTAATAATACCACAAAGAATGAAACGATGCCAGATTATAAACTATTGTAGATCCTTCAGTCATTCCAGGAATAATGAATGTGGGTTTTAGGAGAGCAGCACACATTTAARCAGAGTCATTTTAGCTTTCTTGTCAATCATGATGCTGTTTATATAATAGCAGAAGCAGACAATGAACTCGGGCTTAAAACGAAGGTGGAGCATATTCAATGTAAGGGTTACAGACACTTCTTGATCATTCTTTTCATTAAAGGAATAGAAAATCARTCTAAGTTAGAGTTTCCAAAATTGTTCAAGAAAATGGTCCATCCTAACCATATATTCTGAGCACTAACCTACAGAATGAAAACTCTGTTAGCAAGAAGTTCACAGCGCTCAAATCACTCAAAGCCGGTTGAACTTAAAAAGCCTGAGCTGACATGACCTAGTTTTTTTCCCCCCCACTTAGGCAAGTAAAARAGTTTTAGATATGGTTAAAACTGCACTGGACCGAGCGCTCTTTGGACCTAAATGCCCCAGACGTCTTCAGTGGAGATGACAGACTCGAGCAAAAGGAGAGCACAAACTCTTCACAACTTGGTCTGGCCGTGCAGTTGGGTTCCTGCTGCCCCAAATGAGGGCTATGGCCTTGCCCTGTTCTCAACAGTAGCCAGTCCAGGGAACTCTGCACAATCTGACCCTTGRGCAGGCTGCCCTGGACATTACCCCAACACAATAATTAATACACAATAATACTGAATTTTAGCTCATGCAACTCCTGTAGGCTGAATGTTCTAAAGAAAAATGAATGATGTATGCAGAAGAGAGATTCATTTGGGGGAAAAAAAAAGCTAACTTCAGTTTGAAATAAAGCCTTGGTTGCCTTGGCAAAGAGGATGTAATTGCTGTAATCGCTACATCTGCATAAGGGTGCTGTYTGAGCGAGTCCAAAGTACTGCTATTCATTCCGTACCTGCTCCACAGCAAATACAGGAATCCCGGTCCCAAGAGCAACGCTGCAACTCTTTCGAAAGGCTCAAATTATTTTTAAAGGGTTATTAGTTTTGGCAAATGAGTCYAAAGTCATCTTAGCTGAAGAGCACAGTTGCTTATGCCAAGTTATGGAGAACACAGCAGGAAGTGTCCTAATTAAGGCTGTGACACTAGTGCTAACGTGTGTCACTAAACACAGTTCTCCAAACACGACTGGTCCCTGCCTATTCACCAAGTGCCACTACTGGCCCTAACACGTTTCCCAGGAATTGTGAGAAACATGCAGCTAGAACACCAACATGCACACATGCCTTGCACAAAACCAAATTCAAGCAGTTCTATTGCCACCAGTGCTAAACTACTCCACACAAATCATTTAAATCACCCCCCTTTCCTGGGTGAAGGAGAGAAAAATCTGACCAGGCAAATTAAATCCAAGATGGGGCTGAGCCAAGCTCCCAGATTCAAAACAACCCCTGATCACAAAGCATTTGGATCCTGGTCCAAATTCCCATAGTTAGCCACCCCTTCTCCCACATCCTCYGGGACAAACCTTTCAGACTGCCCACAAGTATTGCTTGGTGCCTTTCATAGCCCTCTTCCACAAGGGATCTCTATGAAAGAGGCCACACGTGTGCTTCCTGTGGCCACTTGGCACRTTTCTCATCCAGAGCCTCATTAACTCCAACAGATGCTTAGAAAGCCCATGAACAAGGCACCATCTCTCCCTTGCTTCTACTTCTCTCCCTTTCCCATTTAGTGTCTTCTAGAGCCCAGGCAATTAGAGCAGGTGACGCAGCATTACCACATCTGACTAGTCCTTCATTAACCCACATAAAAGCTGGGGCCACACARTGAGAAAAGAAAGGCAATGAAAAAGGGGTTTTTTTTTCCCTTTAAGAGCAAAGCCAGGAAAGGAAGATGTCTTTTGGTCACACGGAGCAACTCGGAGCATGGCAGGAGCAGAGGGGGACCTGCTGGAGCCATGCCTGGTGGCCCAGAGCAACGGGGCGGACAAACGTGCCCACAAACAGGCCCGCTTGAATTCAACCCTCCCAAAGGGCACCCTGATCCTTCCGATACTTCTAGAAACACTTGAGCTGCTCTTGACCAATTCCCACAGCACCTGCACAGGGTCAAGAATCCTCCCGTTGGTGTTTTGGGGGACCAGTTTTCCTCGGGTGCACGAGAGCCCCCGTGCCCGCTCCTGGATGCGGCACCACGAGTCTGCAGCTCTGCTGCTGAGCGGCATCGTCCTCCTCGCGCCTCTGCAGCCCTCAGCCCAAGCTCTGCCCACAGAGCTTCCTGGAGCTCGAGGCCAAACACTGCCAGAAGTGAAATAGCTTCAACTGTAAGCACCATTTGTTGCGCCTCAGGATGGCAGAGTCATTTGTCACTGTTTTCTTCTCCTGCAGCTCTTTTGATTCATCTGGGATCCAATAACTTTGTTAATATTATTACCTTCGTGCACTGATCGAGTTCAGCATCTCAGGCACAGGCGGCATCCACCTGAGCATTCAAAGCCCCACATAAAGCCTAGGTTCCATCTGTGTTGTTTTTCCAGGGAAAAAAAGTTTCTTATGAGTTCTTTACCAGTAGAACTGGAGGTGAACAACAAAAAAAAAAGAAAATTGCAAGAAAACCATCAAAAATATTCTTTTTCTGTCTCTTGCTCTTCGTGAAAGTGAGCTCTCCTCATGGTTCTCAGCTAACCATCACACTGGCTTTCCTATATCATACCACGCAAATGCAACAATCAGCAAACACAAGGACCAAAGTAACTCAGCTGCCCCAGTGGGGACACAAAGAAAGTGCCATCAGTGTGCTCACTCAAAGCAGCATTTCATCAGTTGTATGTGGTGCTTGCTTTTCTCTTACCAGGACAAAATCACAGCAATGGACAGCCCAAAACATTTAACTTGAGGAGAAATCAAACTTTGAAGCAGACGTTTTTATACTTTCCTTTCAATATTATTATTTACGCTAAAGAACCAATCACAGCCGCGMCCGATTCACCCTTGTGTCCGCCTTGGTTAAACAAGGCAGTGATTTACTGCACCGCTGGCTAATGAAGAGCTCAACGAGCAGCTGATCGATGTCAGCCCTGTCTGGCAGTGCAAAGCAAAGCGCTCGCAGCCCATCGCCCCAAACTGCAACCGCCTCCCTGTGCTCAGAAAACCTTCTCGATCTCTTTCCCCAACTTGAGTAGAAGGTAAAATAAATAAATAAAAATAATAATTGTGATCATGAGTGTTTCAGGTACCTCATGAGTGTTTCTGCCGCTGCTGTCCCTGCTCTTGTGGCCCAGGGGCTGCTGCCGGAGCCCTCCCGATCCTGCTCACACGYTCAACGTGAAGCTGAGCGGAGCCTGCCTGGTTCTAATTAGCCTGAGCTGTCATGTCGAAACTTGGGGAGACAAGGATCGGTTGAGGAACAAGCTTGTCCAATCCACAGTGTTTAAAAATGTACAATCTCCTTCCATTACTGCCAGCAAGGCTCAGCTCACGTCAAGTCACGCAGCGCATTGGCACCTTCCGAACAGGCAGCAAGTGCTTTGCACATCCTCTCCCCGCCTGGCGCCGATAGCGGTGCCTGCTGATGCCCCAGCAGACAAGAGG
The DNA here is from genome assembly GCA_003342815.1 of Eudromia elegans. Classification (NCBI taxonomy): domain Eukaryota; kingdom Metazoa; phylum Chordata; class Aves; order Tinamiformes; family Tinamidae; genus Eudromia; species Eudromia elegans. Next base: position 3,552,600 of record PTEX01000041.1, on the reverse strand, counting down.
CTGACAGGGCTTCTACCACACACCGTATTCGCTACGGGCGTGTTGAACCAGCTCCCATGTCAACGGGACACGCGGCATCGCTCCCACACTCCACGGATGAGCTGCCTCCTCACCAGGACACGGAGAAGCCACCACGGCCCTCTCCTTTTCCGCTTTACAGTTGGGAATACGAAGCACAGCATGTTGATATACCCAGCATAGCTGCATCCCCGGTACTCCTAGATACTGGTGGGCAAATGAAAGCAAGCACCACCTYGGGTAACATCAAGCACCTTCCCAGCACAAAGCCGGGCACTGCTCCGATTCCRCAGCACACAGCAACTCCCCTCCCTCCCCACCACGCATGTGCAATGGCCCAAAACTGTCAAAAAAGGGCTTTTCTAGTTAGACTTTCCTAGTGATTTTTATCTCCTCAGATGAAAACCCTCTGGTGAAATGCACAGGCACACTAAATATTTCTGTTAATTCTGCCTTTTAGCCCACCCAGCCCTTCAGCTCCTGTGAACACCAAGTCCAGTCTGTGCAGAAGGGGACATGGTTCATGCCAAGGYGGGGACAACAGGTGGGGACAACAGCCTGCTCAGTGGCTTGCCCACTGTCACCAAAATCCCATCAGCCCTCCAGCCTMATTTACCTTAATAACACCTTAATAAAGTGGCGATATCCCCCAGCTCTGCTCCTTAATAAAGCAGCATGTTCATAACACCTCTGTGGGGCGACAAAGTTGGAAAACGTGTCTAGAAAGAGCAATACATTATTGCCACGATGCTGCAGCCACTCCTGGAAGTGTTTTGGAGTGCGCACGTGGGGCTGCTGCTCCATGGGGCATTTGCCTCCAAGGAGCCACCACAGCTGGGCAGCCCCTGCAGCAGATACTTGACCTTTATCTAAAATTCCATTAAAAAGCTTTATTGACTGAAGTCTTGGGGGCCCCTTCTCGTCTTGCGGGATTCACTGGGTCATTTATTCTCTGTTGAACATCTTGGGTCATTTATTCTCTGTTGAACATCCATCAGTTTTTAAGCTTTTAGGACTGCTCTGACTTTAGGAAAGAGATATTTTATTTTGTACTTTTTAAGTAATTTTTCCGACTGCATGAGGGGGTGGCTTCACTCCTCCCTCTCCAACACCCAGGGCAGATAGTTACCTTAAAAGAACAAATAGAAAAGTCCCACAGCAAAACGTTGAAGGAATTTCTCATAGTGCTTCTAAAAGAGAGGCTCTGGTGGCTGATGTAGAGATACCAGGACCTACGACAGCCCAGTGCTAGATCCACACTCAAGCAGGACACTGGAGCTGCTTTGCATGGCCAAGGCACCAAGGGCAGTACCATGGTCCCCTGCAGGTTTGTGGCCTCCAAAACCTCCTTTTTCCTTCAGGGAACACAAATTTGGTCCAGCTAGTCCCTACAACATCTTCCTGAAACCCACAACTGCACAGCACATCAGCACCACCTATCCAGAGCCTTCCTGCACATCAAGTTCCAAGCACCTGACCGGCCTTTTTCTGGGCCTGGTGCCCATCTTAAAAATAACAAAAAAAGTAGCAGTTCAACTGCTTCTGAATTTATAGAAATGCTCAAATAAACAAWATAAAAGCTGGAGACAGCTTTTCTCCCACGCCTTTCTTTGGAAGAGGGTCCTGAGCAGATGTCACTCCCTCTTCCATTCAATGAAGAGGAGGAAGAAATGGTGGGAGCAAGATCATCCATGCACTGAATGAGGCAGGAGACCTTGAAAAAAGTAGTAGGAATATCTCTAAGGAGTATGTTCCAATGCACACACACACGAGGACTGAGTTAAGGCAATACAGACATCTCTAGTATTTTTAGACTTTGTAATGATTAGTATTCTTTAATTGTTTTATATTTTTAGTTTGTTGCAGAGGAAAGAGGAAAATAACCAATTTCCATATTCATCCTGGGTTTATTAATGTCTTCAGGTTAAAAACAAATATTCCCATGGCTCCAGCAATTATTTAATTTACAATTACTTCTAAATCTGAATTAGCACTTCTGATTAATTGAGAAGTACATCTTTTCCCTTGTCAGTACTCTCACTTATGCTGCTTTTTCATCATGAAGTAAAGTTTCAATTCATCATTCTATTTCTTTAGCCAGTAATAATCCCGCCCTGCTTTCTGCTTCATAATGGTTTGGTTGCAAACGAGGATCCATCCCGGAGCCCGTTCCACATCCCGGCTGCAGGAGCCTGGCAAGGCACTCATCTCCTCTGCATTTCCAGATCTAAAACCTTCTGTTTTCTCTCCCTTGCTTGCTCTTGGCAGCTATTGGCAGGAGACAYCCTCTTAATGATCTTTTCCTGGCCTTCTAGACGACTGCTCAGACTTCCACAGATCCTTCATTATTAACGCTGAAGCCTTGTAAGTCAGTTTTAATGGCCTGTGCAATTTTTATTCCTTAGCAGGAGACACAGCCTCCTCCATATGGATATATGTTTATTAATATAAAGCCTTAATAGGCTTTCCTAGCGAGAATATTTCCTAGCGAGAATAATCAGTAAAAGCCAACCCATGTGTATTACACCTTGTACTGGTTCATCCAAAAAAATCAAAACGGAACCTTTGCCCTGCAATATGTGGAGCGAGGCACGGAGATGCACAAGCCCCCTTCCCTTCGGGTTGCCTAGGCACCGGATGACAGCCACGTTTCTGTGCACAGTCCCACCATCCCTCTCCAGATGGAGCAGGCTGCATCCCGACCGAAGCCCCTTTCATCTCTCTAGCACAGGATTCATTACCTGATTTCGGCCCCTTCCTATTATTCTTGGAACTTCTCCAATTCCTGCGTCTATTCTGATAGGGAATGATGGGATATTTGCATCGGGGATGTGTAAYGAATGCTGACAAACCTGCTTTTTGCCCACGACTCGAAAAATTGCTATTAGTGCTTGGGCTCCATTACAATTATATCTYTACTGACAGGTTAAACAGGATGACATAGAAAACAGGACAAAAATCCCATTTATTTGTAAATAGGGAGTCATGTTTTCTTTCCTCATAACTAACTTCCAGTGTTTTCTTGCTGTACAAAATTACTTTTTAATCTACTTTTCAAGTCCCCAGATGGAGTTAAACAGTACCCCCCCCCCAGCCATTCCCAAAGAATATTTGGTGAGATTTTTCATCCTTCCAGTCAGGAAGGATTATTTTGTTCTCCCATTTCTGCTACTCCTCCACATATATCAAGAGACTTCTTTTGTTCAGTGAATAGCACAAACCTCTCCTTTTGTCATAATTTCCATTTTTCCTTGTTTACCCATTTTCTCTTCTCAATGAGGAAAGCATCAGTAGGATATCTCCCTGCATCAAAAGACAAAGTTGACCACCATTCCTAACACTGGTAGCTCCATTAGTTCTGCAGGATTCTCAAAGCCATGTTTCCTCTACCATTTTTTTTTTTTTAAACTAGGTAACCCATAAAAGAAAGTTTAATCATARCAACATAGCCCATTTCACCTGTCTTTATGGCAAAATATTTTTAGTGGCAGCCCAACTAACAAAACAGGTRGAATTTATGTTCACAGATGGCAAAATTTACAGTATGGACCAGACCAGCAAGGCCACAAATTAATCTCTAGGGCCGTAAGAATTTCATTACACACATGTACAAGATCATCTGTCAACAAAACGAGCAATATGAATATGAGACATGGCAAAAGCATCAAACGCATGCTTAGCCTCCAAATTCTGCCCTTGACATATACAAGTCTTTCAATTACAACAGGCTGCGCTGTCTGGATTGCACCATAAAAAGAAACAAATTTCCCTGAAGCACAGCAATACAGAAGCTTCAACTCAACCTTAAATTCCAATTATCGTATTAAAAGCAAAAAACTCAGTTTAAGGAGAGCAAAACTAGTTTGAACTGATGGTACAAACTGGAATKGATAGATGGAGCTTCATATATTCCCTCTTAACCCCAATCTGCTGCAAGTTTTATCTTTCCAGAGAACRTTCTCAACCAAGAAACTGATCCCAATTGCTTCCCAATTTCCAAGCTGGATTAAGAACYCAGAATGAACCAAGAAAGAATCTTTTCTCTTATTCACTTAAGCCCATTTTCCTAAAGCAAAATCCAACATAAAGCACTACGCAGCAATACTACCGTGCAAGAGTAAAAAGGTGCATAAAACTGAGCATACCTGCTCTTTTTGCACAATGCCAGAGCCCTCAGGTCTGCATCCAAGGCAGCTTTGAGCATGACTTGATTTGGATCTATTGTCTCTGGAATGAGCCACCCTGGAATACACTCCACTCCATGTATAAAAGATGGTTAAAAACTATCAGTTATATTAGGCAAAAATATATTTCCCAAAGCAAACATTCACTTATATTTTTTTCTAGCTAGAGCACACAAAAGCTATGTATATAAAAACCTTGTGTGTTTTTATAGACATTAGCAATGAGATGAAAAATASGGACTGCCTGGTAAGCAAACTGCATAAATTCCACCTAGGTGCTGTAGCAATTGTATTTTCCTCAGCATAATTCCCTGCTTACTGRGTAAACTTCAGCTGGATAAACTCTCTATGGGCCCCAAGTATGCAATTTGGAGCACTCCTAGCAGCAGCTGCTGGCGCTCCTTCCACCCAGGAGGATGAGCAAACAGCAGAGCTGCATTCTGCCTCCTACCTTCAGCATTTAACTGAAGGTTAAATAAAACTACCTGCAGATCATCTGACAAAAAACAAAATACAAAGCCAAAACACAAGTCGAGACAGGCTAAGCTACACAGAGCTGATAACAAGTGTTCCTAAGGAATATTTCTGTGCATGTAAACCATGCTCATTTATGGAAACATCTCCTGGAGAGGAACCCATTCCACAGGGTTCTCAGARGGAAATCCCCATGGAAACCTGCCTGCCTTGCTAGCAGCTCAGGAGCCCGAGCATGGGCACTCCACAGCAGTGGCACCAGGTACCCACGCTGAGCAGGAGGCCCCAAAAGCCACCACCATGCAGGACAAGCTGAAGCTCTCACAGCTCCTGCAGCCTCGACCCAAAGCTCTCCTGCTTCTAGGCTCGTGGCTGCCTCAGTTGCTGCTTCCATTAGTTCTGTGAGCTTCTTTGGAAGAGCTTCCAAAAGCCCCTCCCCATGCATTGTTTTCCTTCACTAGACGTTCAAAAACTCTACCCTCATGCTGTTTGTTCCAAAGCAGAAAATATTTTAGAGATTCCAACAAAACAAAAACCCTAGTCTTAGGTTGTTGTCAATACCTACAGTATTTTAACTGTGGTGAAGCAAAGAGAACCAAAAAAATCCTCAGAATTAAAAGCTCACATAAAATACTTGCATGGTCCTAGGCAGGCTCTGTAATCTGTGTTCTAGCTTTGCAAATCACAGCAGAACATCWGAGGAAGTCGAACTACCCGTGATGTTGGTCCACCTAGTGCACGATGCTSGCCAAAACCAAGTTTATCAAATGAAACCCTGCAAATCCCAGGCACCGGCAATCACAAAATAACTTAGTTTCATAGAAGGGCCTTCCTGACCCAAAACACCTGAAGTCTGGTTAAGCCCAATGACATGAGATTYGGGATGCATGAGCCATTTCCTCTTCTTTCTCTGCACCGGCACTGAAGAGCTCTCCCCGATTCAGACTGCAATCTGTAAGTTTATTAATATGGAAATGCTCTTCCACAAAAGTTGAATGATTTGGAAGCACTGCATGAGGCTTACTTTTGTTTTCTCAACATCTGTCCCTAAAGTGCGCTTCTCTCATCACGCTCTGCCCCCATCCTCTCGGATCACAAAGTTAGGAGGAAGGAAGGAACCTGCTCCAAGGCTGCTCGTGCCGCCTGCACCTCCTTCCCTCCCGAGCTGCTTGCACTCTCACAGCACGTGAGATTTTTCAATTACCTTTTGCCCCTTTCATTTCCCCAGTCTGGTTCCCATTTCTCAGTGAAAATGGTCTGTACGTAGCTTCGAGCCAAGAGTCTGACAGCTAAGGACATAACAAATAGGCAACACTATCCCTCCGGCAGGCTGGAAGTTCCGGAATTCTCTTATGACACGGAGATTCACGAGCAAAAGTCACCAGAATTTTAAAAAAACTTAAAACAGAAGTGGGCCACGCAACAGGCAGTCAAGAGCACGACAAAGGCAGTCCTGCTGCAAAACCAAAGCGGGACTCACCAAGTCTAGACCTAAATCCCGTCACAAMTTCCCTAAGCAGCCAGGAGCACATCTCATTCTCTCATACCATGAAATAACTTACCATTGTACAGGACCATAGCAACAGGTATCCAAATCCTTTGGAAATACCCAAATACTGGTAAAAAGCTTTATAAAAGAAGAAGCTTCACCAACACAATGGAAAACACCAGATCAACCATCTAGCAAAAGAGGCCATAAGAGTTACTCCGAGTGACTTACWGAGGCATAATTTGCAAAAGCACAATTACTGCTAAAAGCAGACAGCATTGAAACAAAGAACCCACAAACATTAATAGATCATACTTTACAATCAATTCCCATGTACCAGAAAGTATTGTTTACACAGATTACTCAACACCCTTTACCTTTTTCCCCAAACAGGGAACAAATGATGACATTTTCCAAAAAAAAATTTAATGTAGTCAAAGGAATTACATTCAACATTCATTTGTCCCTATCTGTAGGTTACTTAGTATATGATGCTTTAAAAATTCACTTACCTTAATACAAACTGGTCTGCGAGGGAGTCTTCAGTAAGGGAAACATGGAAGGTTACAACATCGCCTTCTTTCACAGGGCTGACCGGTAAGTGGATCTCGATGTTATCATCTAGCCTCAAYGCAGACTGCTTTAATTTGTCGTGATTTGGGTAAACAACAATGCTGCCAATCCTCTCCAKAGCAGGCAAGGCCTTGTGCTCATTATCTTCACCTGCATGGATATTGTTTTCCCATGCTTCATCCTCAGGAGAACAYTCCCCATCCGCTGCGTAAATCTGATAGAAGAGCTCCACAGTAATCCCTTCCAAGGAGGCCATTTGCTCCAAAACCAGTGGTGGAGGAGAGCTGAACCAGCTGGGAGACAATTCCAGCTCTGCAACACATAATCCGAGGTGGCCTTTCAACCTACAGCTGGCCACAGCCTCTCTAGACTCCAGGAAGGCAAACATCTTCACGCAAGGCAACATCTCCAYGGAGTCATAGTCATCCCAGTCCTTCCCCGCAATATAGAACAAGGTTTGTATTTTAGGTTTGTTGGAATATATTGAGCTTTCAAGTATGTGCGATTTTAATTTCCAATTAAAAGTGAACTCATCTGTGAGCCCAAAAGATGCAGTAGACAGCATGAGGTCCAAAGGAATAGGCTGCTCGACAGAAAAAGGTCCATACGTGGCATTTAAGATAGGTGGCAGTTTGGCTTTGTATATAAAGAATGAATCCACCCTMGACTGCAAACTGGAGTTCCTCATGATATCCTGGTTGGCTTCTTTGAGGAAGAAGAAAACGTCGGCATTGCAGATGTGAGAGCTGGCGGGGAGATAGGTCGGCAGGTTGGAAAACCTCTGCACGCTGTCCATGATCCCTCCTCGGCTCTCCGCCACTGCAGGCCAGAGACAAAAGCAAACAAAGCCAGCTCCAAAGGCTGCTCAGCACTGCCCTCCGCCCGTCTCTAAAGCAACATATGCCAGAGACCACCATCATTAGCAGCAAAGATGAGATAAACTGACCTTGGTGCAATGGAATAAGCAGTTTACTAAGAAATATCCCATTATATTGGCTGTACAGCTCCCTTGTCACCTTCCCCCATCTAAAACCAGCTTTAAAGTCATTTAACAAGTTCTTGATGAAGCAGGAAGGGGAAACTGAATGATAATGCTGGGTCTTGCACCAGGTTCCTTTTCTTTTTGTTAGCATTCATTCTTTTATAGCTAAATCCCACCTAAGACTTCTTCTCATCCACATTTCAAACACACATAAGCAACCACCATATTGCAGATGAGTAGGCAGTAAAGCAAAAAAAAAAATTTTTTTAAAGACTTAACACTACTAATACACAATACATAAAAGGGCAAGATTTGCAAACCCACAGCAAAACTMAGTTGGGATTGATAATTTGGCTGCAAATAGATAAACACTTCATATTCTCTAAACCAAACCATTTCATACAAAAGATGCCGGTTTTGATAGAGGTCTCAGTGGACTGGACTTACGGGCAAGGGTGAACTTGAGCAAAGAAGAGGCATCTTTTATGTGCAGAAGGTTCACAAAGGCCCAGAAGAATATTTGGTTTAATTCCAGCAGAGAATGAAACACATTTGGAGCTCAGAGGCATTACTCTAACACACAATGGTCAATCCTCCAGCCAGCACTAGAGGAATTTTTCCTAGGCAACAAAGATTCCAGAGGGAGGGATGTATCAAATAGAAGTCTGCAACTTGAGTCTATCTCTAATTAATAGTGAGATATATTCTACYGGGCCTGCAATTCTAACAGAAAGAAATGGTGGGTCTTTTAAACTAACAATTCACACGCTATAACAAAAAATAAAAATAAAAAAAGGCAGGAATGCAAGCTCCTGGGACTGACRCTGAAGAGACAAACAGAAACAAAATGCATTAAAATGAAGCGTTCCCAGGACGTGCAGCAGTAACAAGGGAGCAACAGCGGACGCCGYGGTCAGAGCCCTCGTGGGCCAGGCGGCCCAGCAGCGGTTCTGCTCCTGGTCTGCACCAGGTCGAGGAGATGCACAGGGCGAGGACCCAGGGGAGCAGCAGAGCCTGTTCATGACCATGGCCCAGGGCCCAGCCACGTTCTGGGATGCTCYGGTGGAAGCGCCAAGGCTTTTATCCCATCCCAAATGCCACAGCAGGCTGGAAACCTCACTGCAGGAGGTGTAGCCAGAAAAGGCGATGGATTGATGCCAGGTCCAGCACCAAAGGCACCAAGGAAACCCTTAGCAGCTCCGTTACAGCTGTGGCATTTGCAGAGCCCCTTTCCACAGCCYGGCTCGGCCGGCAGAGCTCCCAGCCTGGGACACGGCGGCCGAGACGGAACTTGGCTCCGGCGCAAGCCCAGGCAGGGACGGGGGGAGCTGCTTCCTTGCTGAAGRGTCCGCCGCAGACAAGCACCTTCCTGGACTAATTAACTGCAGATAAACCCCGCGACACGTGGAAGCAATAYTTTCGAGACATCTCATTTATCATAAAAACTGGGAAAACTGGGCTTCTGTAGGGATAAGCAAAGGACCCGGAGCAGCAGCAGCAMCCTGCGATCTCCAGGAGAGGAGAAAACTCTTCTCCTCACAAAACACCCCAGATTGAGGAGAGATTTAAACACTGACATGGTTCCAAAGACTGAAGAAGAACTGGAAGTGAGGCAAAGCTTAAATACATTTGTATTTACATTATAGCTTCCCCCCCCCCAACTCCTTTATGCAGATATTTTATTTCCTTTGGGAACTGATTTACAGGACCTCTAAAAGGGATGGCTTCCCCTTCCCTTGGTTTCATTACAGTGGCAACATCCAGTGCCTTTTTTKGAGAACGGTACGAGGCCCAGGATATCAGCCCTCTATAACTCAACCAAAATGAGACACAAATTTTGTCTGAAAGCTTATATGGGCAGCCATAAACACCAGTAGACAGGGCTAGGCTTTGTCCTAGAACCAGCCTGCAACAAAATATGATATCTGAATTTAGTAGCGTTTTATGATGCTGTAGGAAGATCTAAAAGGAAATACTTCATACAGTGTCAGGCCAACTCCCGCCTTTTTAATTCATCAAGGCAGCGCCACGGCATCAATCTCCCTACAGTAACAGTCAGGACCAGGCCACGTTTCCAGCTCTCTGATGTGCAACAAAGCGACTGATAAATCACCTGCTCCATTAATAACCACGTCGGCGAGATCAAGAGAGAGGGCAGAAGACTASATCAGAACATGGGTTAGTCCTAATGGCGAGGCAAAGAGGAGCAAGAGGGGGATGGAGACCCCCAGTGCCTGGGGCCGTTTCCAAGACCGGCTGCTTCTCAGGCTGCTTTGGAATTAGGGCATTGAGGGAAGTAACACAGGCAAGACCATAGCTTGGGATGGTCAGTCAAGAACAGGTTGCAGAGGAGGGTTTGCCCCTTTTGAAACACCTCTGTCTGGACCAGCCGAAACACCAGACGCCTGGAGGGAGCAGTCAGCTCCCAGATCTTGTCCCTCTCGTTTTGTGCCCAAAAGCCCCTTCCCAACTCTCAGCCAGGGACCACCCTGCAAACGGGGAGACTGCACCCGGACAGCCAACTCATCGCTGCTGTTTCCGAGGAAGAGGAGGGAGGAAACCGCAGCACACGTGACCATCCCGGGAATGCCCCTCCGGATCAGCTCATCCCTTACGTGGAACTTGCTTTTTGTTGTCTCGGAAATTCCTGTTTAACCGTGGAAAAAATACCCACTTTTTTGTTTTAAATTCAGATGTGCCAGTTGATSTGGGCTGAAGACATAAAATGCAGCACAGAACTAGGGCATATTCGAGCCCCTGGCCATAGATCACACTGTGCAATAAAAGCCTGATATTCACCCAGTGCAAAAATTCACCCATGCTACAGTTCTTAGATTTCATAAACTCTAACGAGCAAAACAAATAGCCTCCTATAAGGTAGCAGTGGCAATGGGAGGTCAACATTATAAACTAATGCTTCGCTATTAAGCTATAATGGGGAGGGAAGAGTTTAAAACTTATCTTTCCATAACTGAAGACAAAAATACTCCTTTTGCAGGATAAAACCAAATTTAAAATCTCTCTAACTCAGCTTATTACTTACCAGGAACTAAGTTTCTAATGTCTTAGTAATTCAGAAGTGGGARGTGTGAGAAATAGGAAGTGCCTAAAATATGAAACTTTTCCAATATTTTCTTTCCTGAAAACAAAAGAGAAATCCAGCCCCGCACCTGTTGAAAACATGAGAAAATTCATCTTTGCAGCATCAGAACAGCTGCATGAGATCGTATAGACACTCTTCTTTGAAACAGAGCAATAATTTCAAGTAACGTGGTGCCAGTAAGTGCTGTGATGTTATCCATGACTCATGCAGAGCAATCAATGACTTGTCTGTATAGCAGAAAAATCACCAGCCCTTCCCACCAGCCCTCACTCCAGGCCATAAAGACCAAACTACACATGTACATTATTCCAATATAAAAAAAGGCTCTATTCATAATAATTATTTTGCTCTGGAAATGCAGGCATTATCCTAGAATAAAAACACATTGTATCCCAGAATAGAGCCTCTTCACACGGAAAGCTATTCTAGAACTACTAAATTACAGCAGACTAATTAATTGTGGAATAGCTCTGTAGGTCACTTCTGTGCATGCAAGGGTTAAAAGCTAATTATTGCCACAGGCCACAGCCACGGAAGGAGACACGCGATGGCTTGTCCCATGGGAAGAGGGTTCAGGATAGTGCTGGTCTGAAACCCTTGCCCAGGTACAGCTGGTGATGCTGCAAAGTGCAGGTTACTCCAGCTCTTAAACCCTGCTGTGAAAAAATCATCACATTCAAGTCATTTACCGTAAGATGAGACCTCATTTGGGCACCACAAATAGGATAAACTTGGGCTCTGCAAAGTTTTTAAGATGCCAAAGTGAACGCCCCACTCATGCCAACCCTCATTCACCCAGCATTAATAAAATTACTACACAGGGTGAATGGGCTGGACCCACATCACCATCTACCTCCTGCATTCAGAGTCCATCCCGTGCATTTTATGCAGGGTTTTTGTGCCCTCTCCTTAATATCACCCCACCAAGGAACAACTTCTATCATCCAGCATCCAAAACAAGCCTTATTCCTTTCAGTATCGACTTCATTACACAGTGAATCACCCCAGCACAGGGGTGGGGAGTGATAACAGAATCACTTCAGTTGTAACAGAAGAGTTTGAAGATCTAACGATACTGCAATAAACAGCTAAGAAAGGTATAAAAAAAGTCAGACCAGTTGTTTGTTACCAACATATAAAAAAATAGCATAAGATAAGACCCTTTTAAAGTACCTTCATTCCCTCTTTACTTATCCTAGTGTGATCAGAGGATGGAACAATACTCAGAACCAGTTTACAGTCCAGGCTCTCAATCTCAGGTACACATTTGCRGAGATAGAGATTCACTTTGCAAAATGTTGCTGGCCAAGCAGCTTTTGAAAGACCAAGGTAAGAAAAAGGATGCAATTAGGAAAAAAAAAAACTTCAATCCAAACATCCAAAGCTGAAGAGAACTTAATTAAGTTTTGTAGGTTTTGGACAACGCCTCCACCACTTATCTTTAAAGCCTCCAACTTGTGCTGCTGGCTTTCCCTGCAGCTCCGCATGCTGGCCACCCTCTGCAGCACCCGAGATGGGTGTCTGCACCCAGCGCAGACTCCAGGCTCCCCTCTCAGTAATCACAAAGAAGGTCCCSCCAGAGCTCATTTATCCTCTCCCGGACACTTATATGTTGGCAGGTGATAAATCACCCTTGGGAGGAATCTCCCTCTCTCCACAGACTCCAGGGCACTAAGGTGCTCTGCTTGGACGCTGCTGTGAGCAGTTGGATGTCTAAGGGCAAAGGAGTGTTGGCCCTTCCCTTCTTCACTGAAGCTTCTCCCCCTCCCTACACTTTATATCCATTTGCCCGTCACTCCTCTGCTTCTAAAAAAGCACCTCAGAAATCCTTCATCTTCTGAAATACATTTTTTTTCAATGCAAAATTAAACCGTGAATATGATGAAACCCCTGATGAAGCCACAAGTTTCCTAATAAATTCTATTATTGTGTTCCAGGGCAAGTCAAGTGCTTTGCCCACAAAATAGAATAGTGCAAAAATATTAAGTTGTGTGTGAAAGTTTATGAGCTGGTGCTTACTATATTTTTAGCTTGCATTCAATTTTGCACAGTCACCCATACTGAAAGACATGCACATAGCAAGGCCACCTACAGATAGCAATAAAACTGTACTGTCTGAAAGACGGCCCATAAATCTTATTAAAGTAATCCCCTCCCTGAATCCAGATTATTACATTCACCTTTATGGTAAAATAAAAATTAATTTTCTCAGCTATAATAAGTGTATGATAAGAAGGCAACACTTGGGACTAAATAAAGATTATAATTAACTCCAACTGAATAAATCTAAATTTAGCTTGGACTAGCAATTTGTTTTCATACACTTGCTTCAACGGCTGCATGAATAGGTATGACAGGATTAGCATCCCAGGCCAGTTCCAGCTCTACTGGCATAGAAAGGAGCACGGCAGAGTGTAATCCAATACCCAGAAGACCTGAAGATTAATTCGGGGCTCTCTATCAGCAAAAGTTTGGAGAAACAGACTAAAAAAAGGCTCAGAAATGCCATTAGGCTGGCAAGGAACGCAGCAAGCGCCGCTCTCCATGGAAAGCACCGCTCTCCATGGAAAGCGCCGCTCTCCATGGAAAGCGCCGCTCCAAATCAGCACTGCGCAGACACGACGCCCGGCGCCCAGAGCACATCCAGGGCCACGTCCCTCCTGGGCAGCCTCCTCCTGCTCCCTGGGCTATCGAGCGGCTGCCATCGGGCACGAGGAGAAACAGGACACGGCCCTACGTGGCTCCGGGTCTGACCYGGGGTGGCCACTGCTGCCTGCTCTGCGGCGGGGAGCTGTAAAGCARGCGCAGAGCAGACCGATGCTGCAAAATGCAAGCACATGCAGGCACGCAAAGTGGGAGAAAATCAACATATCGAGCAAATAAATACACAGGCTTTCTGAGTTGCAAATGAAAAGCCTTGTGGAAGCAACATACATGGCAGATCAGAGTTATTTATTTTCTGAGAAACAAGACTCCACTCATAAAAGGATGAGGAACTGCCTCATTATCTGACCCACTCTGGGAAGTTGCCGGCTAATAACTTCATTCCTGGAAGGGGGGAGTTCAGACATGCTTAKCCAAACAGGCCCTGTGTTTATCCAGCCGGGGGTAGCGTGCAAAGCACAGCGATAAAGTTACTGTGCTCTTTCCTCCAACCCCACGTGCCGGCCCGAGCAGGCATCTGATCTGCCTGCATAGGAAAACTTCACCATTTATAACACTACAGCTGCATCGTTATTAATACCAGCAGTTTAGTGCAGCAAGMGGAGATATTTATTTATGAAGATGACTCTCTAACTTAAGGGTGATGCGATGCAGTCTAAAACCAGAAAATGCTTTTATGTCAATAGGAGTACGTATGTAATGTCTTAGACTACTACGACAACTTCAATTCACTGCACAAGGGTTTGACTTTCCCAAACAGCGACATCCTTCTCCTGAGCACTGCAATAYCCAGCACCACCATTGCCTTTTGAAACCCCCCAGGCTCAACCCAGGCCCAGAAGCAGTTGCTGCTGTTAAATGTCTCAGTTTCCACCATGGGGATCTGGCATCTTTGCAGCCTACAAAACAGAAGCTYTATCCACCACGGATAAGAGATCCCCTTCCCTCCAACTGCTCCCCTTGTGTCAAGCCCTGGAAGGGCCCGAGATACAGGACGCTAACCCTCTGACATTGCCAAGCAAAGGGASGCTATTCTGGGTAGGTTTTGGAGGTTTTACTCCCTCTGAACCCTGTGCAGTGGGAAACACAGTAACTTAAGACAGTTGGTTTTATGGGAAAGGGCGATACAAAAAACAGTCACAATAAAAAAATTTAAAACTCTTTAAAACACGCCTAAAATAGGTTTTCTTGAAACATACTGGGGATGGTTTCACCACCTGTGARTAATGTGCCCATCCCTTAACCCCATAAAATCTTTATGCCATCACGTATTCTATTTCTTAATCTCTRTCTCGCTCTCACACACACATTTCTAGCCAAAGTCTTCCGCGTTATAAACATTTATTCAAAAGTGTCTGATAGAAAGAGCTAGAAGTTAGATCAGCAAACATAAAATACATTCCACTAACACCATTTATGTGTTCTGCAAAAGTATTTTGTGGTCCCATCTGCAGATGGTACAACGCTCAGGAAAACGGTGGTACAGAGATGGGTATTCATGACTTTCCAGGTCCATCAAATTCTCTGCCTGATCTATTAGGTCTACACTATTTGCTTTCCGTTATGGAAAACGGCATCATTCTAATGGGTGAAGGGGACAKAATAAATACTGAAGGTGAATCTGTACAGAGAAGGCTGGAGCACRAAGCAAACATCCCTCTGGAAATGCAGAATCTTCCCTTTTCCAAAGGTCGCACAGAAACAAAGTGAGACCTCTGCACGGCCTCCCCTTCGAGATGCCATCAAGCCCACCCCATCCTGGTCTCTGACAAAAGCAATGCAGCTCTTAGGAGAGCCGAGGTTTTCCAGCCCATGCTGTCACTCCTCAAGTCCCCTTCGGTGTCACGGGCAGCAGAGCCCATGCAATGCTGCTCCCATTCCCCGCATCACAAGGTGCACAAWAGCAGGAAACCCCCCCAAGAGCTTTGTCATTTAACGGGACTGTTTTTGCTGCTGAAACTGCTTGCCTGGCTTGCTCCTCGGCCCGCTTGCCAGGCCGGTTTCAACGAGAGGTGTTGACACGGTTGTTAAAAACCCAGGCAAGCGTTTCCTGCATTGCAAACACCAGCAGCCAGGAAAGGGTCCTGCCAGGTACAATCAGGGCCATTAGCACAGTGGCCAAAGGTCACAAATCCACCAGCTGAACAGGCCGAACTGCAGGGACTGTCTCCAGCTAAACAGAAGCACAAACACACCTGATGAGCCAGGGTTTCTATTCTGGTCACCCACAGGGAGAAGCCACCTCTWCGTCTGCACATACACATATGCTTTGTGCATCCTGCTCCTGCACAGSTTCCAGCCCAGGGTCCTTCTGGCTTCCAGGAGGACATCAGGGCTTCCAGAAATGCCAAATCCTGCTCTTCCTTCTCACTAGGAAAAGAATTGTCCTTAGGGCTACTGCTTGGTGGGACTTGCTGCTACAGAGCAGGTTAGGAAGGGGCTCCATACAGCCATTATCTGAAGCAAAACTCATTTTCCCCTGGTGATATTTCATAAACAGCAGAAAATGAATGTGCATAGAGAACATGTGCATATATTCAAACAAGAGAAAGGGGCCTTACAAGGAGAGCACATCCACTAAAGGCACCGGGTGATTGCAAAAGTAAATCTCAAATATACTCTCTAAACTATTAGCCAACCAAGAAATATTTGTGTTCAGTGTCAAAACATCGGTGTCACACAAAGCCAAGAGACTGACAGGAGAAAGGTGAGGATTTATGTTAGCTGAGGTCCATCTGTCACAGAGACAGGAAGGCTGAGAGGGCCCTTTTATTAAAATCACTCTCCCGCTGCAGATATTGATCTGAGCAGCTAAGGTTGAACAGCAAGCACAGCCCTCGTCTCTCTCAAAGTTACTCCCRAGTACAGCAGCAAAGAGCTGGCAGAGAGGCTCCAGTGCTCTCCAGCAGCCCCAAAGCACCTCAAACCCCACTCTGCTCCCCAGCCTCTGGGGGAGGCTGCTCATCATCCTAGGACACCCTGCTCCCGGGTTAGGTTCACTACTAAAATAATCCTAAGTGATGACTGCATGGCTCACCTCCTGTTCAGACCAGAAAATATTTATATACACATTATATATACTGTTTCTAAAAGATTCATCCTTAAATGGGCCGCGATGTTTCTGACTTCTCCCTCTGGTTTGAGGTTTCAGCCCCAATATGTGCTGACTCCACCACACCTCTCCCCCAGACCAGGGGACCCACATTWTAGCTTAAGTCTTTGAAAACCCCAACCTGTGACAGTGGTCAATGGACCAAAGTATTATGTTAAAAATGAAGCACAGGATAGTAGAATGAATTTTGAGTCTATATACATCCGTATTCACACCCACCTATACAGACACATCATTTTAGAGCATTTCTGGTTCTCCTTTTGCCTTTGATGATACCAAAAAAAAAATCTTGGCATGAGACAGAAATTAAAGAATATTAAAATGCTGCCAGATGATTCTYCAAGGGATTGGCCCTACAAAGATAAAGTCACTCCAGAGCCTTTCTCCGGAGCTTCCACCAGATTCTCATCCTGTTGTTTAGAAGCTCTTGGAGGAAACAAGCTCCAAAGCAATGGCCCCAACGGGCCCAGGGAAGCTACAAAAGCAGCTTACAATAAAACCCCTCTAAAGTTACTAAGAGCACAGATGCATCTTGAATGCACAGAAAATCCTCCGTCTTACCAGCGCTCATCCACATCCCTCTGTGACTCTAATCCCGGGAAGAGCGTGCGGCACCCACAGCCCCGCTGGGGAGCTGCAATAGAGTGCAATGGGACACGGTGAAACCAGCCGCCAACCCCATCCCTGCCCAGCACTGCTGCCATTAGCTCCACATTCCTGGCTCCCAGGACGAACTCCTGGATCATCCAGGCTGGTTTAAGGCTCTCCTTGCTGTCTCCCAYGGGASRGTTCAGTGCAAGCACAGTCAGTCCYTGGGGCAGTGGCACGTGAAGCCCTGCAGCCTTTTAATTGTGTTAGAAAACAAAGCCAAATGAGAGCCCCRCGGCCCTATGGCCTCACCCACTATCAGTGATACCCGAGCCTGTTTCCTGAACCCAGTCTTTAACCTGCGCTTTGCACTGTGCTCAGACACAACCAGTATTACACTAAGCAGGTTCCCAGAGCAGTATGTACTCTCGGAGTCTCCCAGGAACAGCCGCACGCTCCCGGCTCTGCAGTTCAAACATCATTAAGTTATCAATTGATATCTGCCTCTCAAAGCAGAGCAGCGCACACAAACATGAATTCTGTCCTCTCTAATGGCAACTCTTTTTTTTTCCCCCCCTGCCCAAAATAGCCAGAACAAAAGCTGCTGTACTCTCTCATATGCCTTTACTTAATTCAACTTTCTATTTTTGAAATGACAACAGCCTCAAGCAATTCCATTAATTTGTGATGCAATAAAAGGCTTTGCATTCCTAGAGTAGTTCCTGACCTCCTCYCCTGCTCCCTCACTTACTGAAACAGTCCCATTCAAGCACATCCCGGCGTTGGAACAAAGCGGATTTTTTCCACGCTTGAATGCATTATTTAAGTTTTTCGGTGTACATTTGACATATTTTACAAATTCATGACAGATGCTGTCAGAGAGGACAAGATAACCATCCCTCGGTAGCACTTTCCTCTCGCTGCAGTGATCAAAGGCCACAGCCCGTCACTCCTCGTGAGCAGGACGGCTCCTCATGGGGCTTCACGGGGGACTTCTTGGGTGCYGCTGCCTCCTGCCAAGGAGCAACTGGGAGCTTGATTTCCCATGCACGAGGAAAAYTTCCAACTGCTCTGGGAGGAAGAAGCTCTGGGAGATTTTGTCAWAATTTTGGTATGTAGAGTAACATGAAACCTTATTATGGCCTACATATTGCAAAGCACCAGACACGGTTATCTTGCTGATAATTATTAACTTAGAGGCAGAGAATAAAAATTCTCAAGTAGAGCAAACAAAGCTTGGTCTCCACGGATGAGGTGACACTTGCTGGGTGGTTCACTTGTGCTAATATATTAAGGCAATAAAAGATAATGAGCATCAGCAGATGGCATTTTCAAACTCTTCAAGAGTTGAGAGAAGGGAATGGGATGAGATCTGAGGTTGCCAGTGAAGGCAAGAAGCTGGATCTAATTCTTTCCTCAGTGACAAGGCAATTACAGAGCTGGGCAGAGGGTCTGAGGTGCTCAGCTATCATGGCCTGACCCAGAGGACCCGCTAGGAAATGGCAGCTCATTAACACAACATTAGTTTAAAATGATGGACACACATCRAGGATCTACCCAAGCAGAAAGTGCTTGTCTACCTGGCCAAACTATCCCAAGGGTGTGGAACAGATGCACAATGATTTCCAACAGTGCTTCCAAATTTGACCTATTGCTTTTGTATTGAAGCAGTTCACAGATACCAAGATGTAGCAGCCCAGGAAAAATCCTAAGGATAGAGAGACTTGGAAAGTCTGAGAACAACCTTTGCACACCAGGAGCATCAGCAGCTCTTATCAGCTGTTTCAGTCAAACACAGTCACCTAAACACGAGCAGAATTTGGACCAATAATAGGTTAGCGCAGAGGTTGGAAAGCCAAAACACTAGCCCCAGCTCCTTGGTGCCAATTCTCACATCCACACATGTCTGTGGGTCCAGTTTTTGCTTTGAATGACACCAGCGTGAATCTGACACGATCTCATCAACTTCAATCACAGCTGAAAGGCCAATGAATTTGGAGCCTTGTCCTGCTCGCACCCAAGGCGGGAGCATCATCTCCCCAGCACTGGACACAGTTGCACCCACAGCAGCTCCCACAGGTGGGTTTTGCTCGCTGGGAAAAGACCCCGGCCACACATGGACCTGGCACGGGGCACGCGGTCGCTGTGACACTGCTCCAGCACCAGCCAACATTGGGATTTGCCAGCAGGCGCTGCAAGGGAGCAGTGGGATGCAGAGCTCCGCTTGTGCTCGTCCACGTACGGAAACACCACCAGCACGGTTCACGTTGGAGTCAGTTCAAGTCAGGTCTTACTATATCCAATACTGGCACCTCCCCATTGCCCGGGAATAAAATCCCACAGAARCTCAGCACACAGCTCCTTTCTGCTTTGTCTGCTGTTTGTAACTGGAACCGAGCACATAATTCACACTGCATAACTTACCCAGGCGACGTAGCCCTTGGCGCTCTCAAAGTAGGGAACTTTTTTTTCCTTTAGACAAATAAGTAAAAGCTTTGTTTTCCCCCATACTCTTTATGGATGATTATGAACCTCTGTTTCCAGGGCTTGAGCTCCTGGCCAGCTGGYCTCAGAAAGATGAATTTACTTCTTTCTTAAGTCTTATACCTTCWACTTCTCCAGTTTGGGGAGTGCAAGAAAACACAAGCAAGCATAAAGTCTCAAACTAACCGTTCTTAAATTTCAATTCCGTTATCCTAGAGATAACATATAATTCTATCATGGTACATAATAAGTTATCATTTGATCTCATATCAGGGAGTTGAAAGGGATCGCAGCCAGACGATGCTAAAATAAGCATTTGCCAGAGGCTGCAAGAGTGGGAGGARGAGATGAGGAGCGAGAGACCTGACGTGCTCCGACTCTTGGGCTTGGCCAGACCGGCTGAATCCCTGATAGGAAGGGCAACGTTTCCCAGATCGACCAACCTGTTCTGCTCCGGTCTGAACGTCGTTCCTAGAGTGGACTTGGGGTGAAAGGAGGGGAGATTTCCATTTGTCAGGCTGCGAGCAGGATGCAGGACAAGCCTCTGACACAGGGTCCAGGAGCATCCTGCTGCCGCCACCCCTCTTCTCCCCTAGCCCTGTTTGTGCAGATACAGGATTAGAGAAGGGATGCACTGATGTGACCTGGAGAAGTCAAAAATCCCTTGTCGGTTTGTTCCCTTTGCATGTGCAAAGGGAGAGAGAGAAACCCGGGCAGGAGAGCCCCTAAACTACTGACTCCAGTCAGATTTGGGTCTTTCCTCCAAATCCAGATAGATTCACTGGCTCCACCTCACACCGGAGCACACACTTTGTAAAAAGTCAGGTAGCTAAAAAAGCCAAAAACCCATCACAAACACACCACTTCTTAAAATACTGCAAAAGAATTATTAGTTTTCAGAGGCAACCTCAACCTCGCTACCAAATTAGCCAGAAAGTAAAGGCATTAAAAAAGTAATAAATAAAAAGGAAGAAAGAGAAACCCAGCCAGGATAGGCAATAAAATACACAGCCAGATGATGAAATTCTGAACTTTGGACACTGACTGCAGCTCCGTATCTGAAGCAAACTAAATAAATAAAAATAACCAAAGTGAAGTGTTATGGAGTTGTCTTTGCTCTAGCATATAACACACATTTCTATTACCCTTTCTAGATTAGCCAAATGAAGATCAATGTATCTATAAAACTCAATGACATGTTAATGCAAACCTTAAAAAAGATAAAAGGCCTTTTATCTCAGTCTTAGGAAAACCTAATAAAGAATTAACAGTCCATGAAGCCATGGAATTTCACTCAAGGCTTTGCTTTATGCTAGGACTTCCTACTCTATTAATTTTTAACAGACAGGTTTCCCCRGGCTTTGGGACATGCTGGTACAGTTGTACACTGCTCTTAAAACTGAGCCTATATTGCCCATCAGATAGGGGATACAAACCTCACTGCAGGATGTGGACTTAAAATCCAGCCAACTAGGCTCAGCAAATGACAAACGTAGACGTCAAGCTGCTGTTGACATAGATAAATTTGCCAAAAAGGGGAAATAAATATTGATTTTGATAATGATCCTCCTGACAGGTCATGAATTCACRCGCCGGGGCCTTCACGGCTTGCTACACCTGCAGGAGGAGCAGGTTGGATCAGCTCATTTGTGACAGCACCGCGTTCGCAGCCAGGGCAGCTGCCAGGAACCGAGACGCTGCAAGCTGGGTCTTTACAGCAGAGATTCAAGCCCATCACGAGAGGATTCACCTCCAGATGCAGCTGCCAGCATCCGCCAGCCCTTTGCCAGCTAACCTGCTGCCCCAAGGGCTCACCTGTATCTATTTCCACYGACAAACATAAGGCAGGAAGACCAAAAAATTTCAGCTGCCAGGACTTAAATTCAATCCAGGACCAAATTACACCCAGAACGGCACTCAAAGGGTTAGGAAGCTGTTTGCTCTCCCAAGGGCCTGACTACCTGCAGCCTGCATGGACTGCAAGGGCAGCACCGATGCTTCCCACCTCTGCAAAGCAGGGGGGCTCCCCTTGGACACCCGGGAAAGGGGCCCTGGCCATCTGGGCCCCTGCGTGTGAACCTGCAATGAGGGGGGAAAGCAGCAACTTTCCCAGCAAGGAGAGGGGCCAGGGAACAGGCAGGAGGGAGCACAGGAGAGCAAAGAGGGCAGGCAGCAGATGCAGGAATAGGAGGCAAATAGGAAGCAAACAGAGGAATATATTGCCGTGCATAGTGCAGTTCAGACCTTCATCSTCTGTTGCTTGACATGGCAAACTCCAGCACCAGGTCCCAAAATCTGCTGACAGCCCCTTCTGAGGGTCACTACTTCTAAGACTTCTTTAGAAAAGCTCCATACAAACTTCTAAAGCAAAAGAGAAAGAAAAAGGAAAAAAAAGAAAAACACAGACCTGTTTGATACAAAGCAAAAATCCTACCCTCCACCTTTCAAACACACCCTTTGAACCTCACCATCTCCACTGAATTTTAGATGAAACTTAGAGCCAAATAGTTATAGACACCAGACTATAAATGCACATCCCCTCATAGCTTTCAGTTCACGAATGTGCAGAGCAGAAGCTTAAACATGGAAAGTGAATCAGCTTAAGAGGAGGAACTTGTCAATCAAAGCTTCCAATGCAAAACCCCAACAAAACTCAGGTTTAACCTCAGCGGTGACCGCCCATCATAGCGTGGCCCTTTGACTGCTTGTCAGCAACCTGCTTTGAAGAACAAGGAGGCTGCAAAAGTCTCTCTGAAACCAAGGAAAAACGCACCCGAGTATTATGCACCCATCGAGGCTTCCCAGAGCCTGCAGTGAAATGAATGCTCAAGAACTAAACCAGAGAGAAGAAACAGCACAGATTAAGGATTAACATAGATAGCTTCCATAATGCTGCTCAGCAGGTCTTGCATGTAATTTCTTGGGAAATACAGCACTGGTCCCACTGACAGATGCTACTAGGATACAAGCTTGCACAAAGATCCCAGTTTTTCCCAGCCTTGGACTCCAAGGAAGTGGGGCTATCCAAGGAGCAGCTCTGGAGTCCATTTGGAGCCAGGAATGTCAGATTCCCAGACAAGGGCWCCCCAGTTTCTACCAACTGTTGGTTTCTACCAACTCCAGAGGAATGCGCAAGGGAATTGGTGCCTGCAGGGAAAAGGGGATGTCTCCTCTCACACCTGCATGTTCTACAGGGCCCTTAACATGGGTCACAGTAAGGTTGGCTCAATCAATTTAACCAATTAAAGACCTGGTTAGCCCTAGGATTTGGCCATGGAGTGGCCCCAGTTTTCCCCAGTATCAGACTCTAAAGAGGCTTGTTGTCTGAGCATAAACAGGCAAGAGACCCACAGGAGATCATCATCCTTTACAGGYTTGTGGTTTTCTTCAGGACTATTAGCCTTCAACAATGCAGTGTATTTACTCATGCAGTTAATTCAATAGATTGTAATAAGATCAAAAATATCTATTCATTCTTGCAAGTATAGGAGTAAAAAAAGGAGAAGTTTAATTGATCAATAGCCTCATCTAGCACTTCTGCTGATTAGTTAACACTGTATTTCTGGCATATACAACTTGCAAAGACCCCAAAGAGTTTATTTTCCAAAAGCAGGAGGCATTACAAAACCTWCAAAACTAATAAATCAAGCTTCACCTTTTGGGTCTAAAAATACCCCAGCAGGGCAGGAAACGGAGCCCAGGAGGTCTCAGCTCCTGCAGCACCGCCCAGGRCAGGTGCCCGGGTGCGCAGGGCTCAGAGCAGCAGAGGGGAATGGGGAGGTGAAGGTTTGAACCCCAGTCCTGCCATGGGCCTCCTGGGAACCCCAACCTGCCCGGCTGCACGAGAGCTTGGCTCCCGCAGGCTTCACATCTTGTCGTTTTATCAATGAGAACCAGAAAGGTGCTAAAAAAACCCCAGTTTCCGCTGCACTTTATTACGCAGTTACCACAAGTAAAAATTGATTGCGTCTCCTCAACAAATTTCCACCACAACAAACCAATTAGTGAGGCTCATTAATTTCTCATGCATGTTACTAATGTACACGAAGGTGGCTGACCTCCCGGTGCAGAGCGTCGCAGACGTTATTGCAGACTTCCCTTTCTTCAGCTTCTTCTCTTTGATTTACAGCAGTCGCAGCACAGTTCCCAAAAAACAGAGCCCGACTTCTCCCTTCTGCCACCTAATGTCAGATCACCCCTTCCCGGTCCAGCCTAGGAACTACAAAGAGCTGGTAGAAAACTCCTTTCTTTTTACTAAGGCTTTCTATCACTACTCTGAGGAAGATGCAGGATGCGCTGCTAATATATGGATACAGCCATTAAATCAGTAAAGCAGAAATAAAAGAATTTAGGAATAAAATGAAACTTCTGCCCGAGTAAGGGCCTGGGAGTCAGGCAGTAAATCTGCCTGGCACATTTTCCAGGGTCACTACACACCTATTTGCTCCTTGTAAAGCTCACCATTGATTTTTAAATGTTTTCATTCACACTTAGGAGCTTTCCAGGATTGGACTTTATTCTTCAATATTATCTGAACAGCAAAACACAGGAATAGATTGCCTGGGCACACTGTAGGGCCTTCATCACTTTAAGGATAGTAGCACAAACATCTATGAGGAATTATGTAAGGATGGCTGAGATTTCTTGGGGGCAGATGGATGAACTGAACAACCCTTTAAATTCTCTCCCAGTCCCATTTTCCTATGGCCAGACTCTGCACCTAAGAGAACTGAAAGCTTTAATCTCGACCCTTTGAGACACCAGCAAAATCTCACAAGTTGGGAATATGAGAGGTTCTCACCTTTGGTCACCTCCCTAGAACCAGGTTATTTCAGGGATGATCTCAAAGCTGATCTGCAAACCACACCGAATTGTTCAGGTCTAACTAGTCACCACAGTATACTGTATGCAAAGCCAACAGCATCTCTTCAGCAGCTGGCACATTTCTAGAGCAGTATTTTGTGCTTCTAATACAGCCTGTTGGCAATATTGGCTTGCTCAGCTCAAGACTACAAAGGGATATGTACTTATCTGTGCACAAACTTGACTCAAAGACAAAACCAGAGACTTTAAAGTGTACTGCTASTATATTATTAAATGTAAAGATTTAATGCACAAATACAGAACACAAAAAAGAGCATTCCATTCCTTCACGATATGAGGAAAAAAAACCCAAACAGATAGGCCAGCACTTTAGTAAGCACAGAACTGAAGATAACCCAAAGACGCATGCAGGGAAAAGACAGACCAAGAAGCCACGTCCAGCTCCAAGAGGAAGGAATTTCCTCACAGGGAAGCAACTTCATAATTCCTTYCCCCAAACCTGATTGTCTATATTTCTCTAGCTTGGAGATAGCATTTTGCAATCCACCAAAATCCCTTCCCTTCTAATTTCCACAAGCCAGGATATCAGAGAAGAGCATCCTCGCCCTCCCAGCAGATTGCAAACCCATCTGTTTTGGCCCTAGCTCTCTCTAGCCGGTGTTCCCAGGACATGCTAGGAACACAGCTGGGAATCTGCATGGACATTTGCTAGCAGAGCTGTGRGGACGCTCAGCTCCCATCTCACGTAAGGGAAAAGCAGCCCCAGTTTCAGAACATCAGGGCGAGGGCTGGAAGTCCTTCCGAGAATCACCCCACAGCCACCACAAAGGGGCAGATCCAGCCACTTGGTGCCACCCTCCGTAGACACCAAAGGGTTAAGAAACCCAACGCTTCATCTTTCTGCACCATGTTGCCTGCACCCCAACACACAACCCGCACCCGTGTCCCCAAAGGCGGCGGCCTCGAGCACAGCAAACTGAGGAGGCTCCCAAACGAAACAAAAATCTCAGCCTGAAAGGCAAGAACATCTAGTTCATTCCCTCTCTGGTCTTGGGAAGCTCTTTAACCTCCCCTCCAGCTAACGCTTCAGGCTCTCCCAGCCTTAAAACGGGCATTCGCCATGGGTATCAGCCACGCTCAGAGGGTTAATTTGCTAAAAGACARCCAAGAGGCAGGGACGAAGCAGCATTATCCAAGTGACAAGTGCTTATGCATATTTTATGAAGCATCTTCAACCACGGTTCAATGTATCCAAGAATACTTCTCAAAAATGGCAGATTCTGGAGGGGATTTGGAGAGGAAACAACACATAGAATAGAAGGACAGATGTTGCTAATTTATGATGCAAAGAGTTTTTACTGAAAAGTGCACATTTTGCTTAAGATTTCTCTACAAAAGCTATTATAATGCTGATTTCCTCTTTAGAATTTCACCAACTCATCTCTAAAAGAATTTGAGCTTGGCTCAAAAGTTTAGCTTGGATCAAAAGTTTGGATCAAAAGCAATGTCTGTAACCATCAATTAAGAAAAAAAATGTCCTTCATTTGCCTACGTTAACAGTTCCCTTAAAAAGGAAGACAATTTTTTTCCCCCCAAGTTAAACAGAAGGCAGAAAGGTCAAAAATATTCCACAAGAATAAGATATTAAACCGCAACATATTTTATTTGTTGATTGCCCCATCTTAGTAATGAAATCATTTGGGTGTTAGCCCTTTGGAATGAATGAAAGGGTTTAACCCAGCTACTGTTTCTCTTCAGAGCTGGTTTCTCCGTCACTGAGCAGGGCAGGGGTTAGGGCACAAACTACTCACTTTGCCCAGGTTACAGCAAATTTTTGCTCTCACAGCTTTAACACATGAAAGAACCCGAGTCCTTTTCAATGCAACTAAAGATGAGCTGCAACTGCCAGAAAACTTCCCTCGTCTTGCATGGGTCACTGGTGGGCTTTGATATTTACATATATCTACAAGAAATCCTCCTTTTAATGATTCCACTTAAAACAACGTGGATAAGACACATGCTGGCAACATCAGAGATCATTCTGCCTGTCTGCCCCAGCAGCGAGGTTATCAGGACCACGTCCCATGGCTAAGCAGGGAACTGCGACACAAAGGTAACTAGTGGGACAAGTGATCTGTAGCACCCACAAGTTGGGAAACTAAGGCAAGATTCTCTCTCCAAWATTGGGATATACTGGCTCAAGTACTTTGCTGGTTACTCCTAACACCTTCCTAACACCACAACACAATCCCGCTTTTCCTCTCAACATTGAAGAGCATTTTGAATATGACTAACCTAGTTCTCCTTCCTTCCCCTGCTGCTATCCCTCAAGAGCTTGGGAGTAAAAATATGAGGAAGATGTTCCTCATGTCCTACATAGAGGTTCCCATGGAAGGTTTTTTCTGGTCAAACGCCTCTCCATATGGGCACATAGCATCATTACTCCCCCACAGCTCTCAAAGACAACACAAACATGCTACAAAGCAGATTACTTTATGCAAAGTTGCTGAAAATCCCTGGTTTGTATGTAAAAAACCATACAAACCTTACATACAATTACATTACAATTGTTAATTGTATGTTCCTTAATCTTCCTTGCATATAAACATCAGTTAAAAATACAAGGGAGCAGAACATGTGCTGACTGCTGCTTCTGGCACTCATCTCGGTCCCTGCAGGATCATGCTGAAGGGACAGCAAGAGAACTGGGTGCAGATGCTGCACTGAAAAACCGGACACGGGCCCAGGACCCGCACTCCATTGCGGGACAGCTCCTGTTGCTAAATTAGGGCCACATCAGTATTTCACACAAGGTGACATTAGGACAACAACAAAATAAACAAACCCTCAGGGCTGCCTAAGTCCATAGTCAGAATATAGGAATCTAGCTCTGCAAAACTGCAGCTAGACTGAGAAACGGGGGGGAAAGCAGCTGATATTGCAGACAGGGCTGGTGACAAGGGGGGTGTCCCTGCAGTGACAGGGGACATGGACAAGGGCTGCACGACTGCTTGGTCTCACACAYCGCACTCATCCTTAGCTTGTGCAATTACGTCTTTCCCAGCAGCACCACAAGCCCAAGGATCGCTGCAGATGGGGTGTCCCCCCGGGCAAGCAGCACATTGTCACTTTGCTCTGTGCCACTCGGCACATTTACAGCACGTGGTGCTCGGCACAGAACAAAACAGCTCATTTCTTCACTAGCTTCTCCTCTGAGCACCGTAACACCCTAGAGCTCAGCTAAGCTTCACCGCCTGTCTCCATGCAGCTCCGAATGAGGCTTCTGCTCTATTCCACAGCTGGAATAAGGCAAAGGCTGGAAAACTCATCACCATTCAAGGAGTGTGACCCTGGGTACGTTGGCTTCCTTTTAGTGTCCAACATTATCCATGCTCAGATCAGAGCGATTTCCCTCACTGCACTTCCAGAGGTGCCTCTCTGCCCTCCTGCAGACCAGGCCTGCCCAGGTGGCCCAGAAAATAAAGCACAAGCAATAGGAGCTCCTCCGGTGACCGCGCGCATTACTTGGCATCACACAGAAAGTCGCAGCGATGGCAGCGAGAGAAGTTCCATAATTAAATGGCAATCTATTCCGCCCAATGCCCATGGCCACGGATCATTCCAGCCCAAATGATTAATGACTGGCAGAGTTAAAAGCCGTCAAAAGCCAGATCCGGAGCGGGCGGGTGGGGGTAAGGAATGCTAATTACAAGCAGCGCGGATATCTGGGCTTACCGGAAGCAAAGGGGACTTGGGATTCTCCACTAGTGCTTCCTGGGACTGCACTGTCTGTCACCATGTCACAGAGTCACGGCCATCAGCCTGAAACCACCTCCCCACAAACACCCCCTGCTGCTGCCCACCCCACTGACACCCATTCCGACCCATTGCCGCTCCCTGCTCCCCGTGGCAGCACAAACCCACTGCACCCTGGGCTGATATTCCCTATATTTCACACTCCCCCATTTCCATGAGGCCCTTCTGGAGAGCGATTACCCTGCAGAACACTCTCACCCTGTCCCAGGCAGAATTTATTCCTTTATTTTTTCCTCTTTTCCATCTGCCAAGTTGAAGTTTCTGTAAACTTGCCTGCAAAAACACTGCATTATAAAGACACGCAACAAACAGCAATTGTTTATAGACCAGGTTATTTACCTCCAGTTTTTAACTGGCCACATCTTTTTATCGGCAATAACCAAGCACCTTTCCAGCTGACACCCTGTTTAGTTTATGGCAGGGAAACGCATCCAAGTTCCTTTCAAGCCTGCTCTTGCTGCAGAGAATTCAAAGARCTCAATGACCAGCATTGCTACAAAATGAAGTTTTGATGCCATTCATGCTATTTTCTATCCATTTCTCCCACCCTCCCCCTTTTTCTTTTTTTCATTTTTTTAAATTACAGCACTTCTTCTTAGAATGGGTTTCTTAAAAGCAAACAAACTTCTCAAAATCATCAGYGATTACTGTGTATAAACAAGTCTCCAGGTTCAAATATTGCTCAAAGTTGCATATTTTAAAGTGCATAAAAAGGAAAAAAAACATAATCAAAGTCCAGATAATCTTCAGAGGATACTGTATATGAAGCCAATGTTAAAAATAGCCAAGCTTTAAGGGCACAGAAAGAAGAGCGAGGATAGATCACTTAAAGAGGGCCAAAGTATGAGACTGCCTCAAGCAGCAGCTCTTGCACCAGACTGCTGGGACCTGGAACAGACACACGCAGCTATAATAAGAAATCCCAACCCCACATGCACCCTCTCTGCATTAGCACTTTTTATCCCTTTTTCTCCCCAATAGCAGCCAGCCCCAGCACCCCTCCTGCCAAAACATGGGCAGAGCCTCTTGGGTCCTGCAGCTCTTTGTACTGAGCCACAGAAGTTGGGCTCTACCAGCCTGCAAGCCCCAGCATCACAGGCACCCCCTGCGCTCCTGTGCTGCCTACCTGGGCACAACCATAAGACAATGTTAAAGTGATGGCCAGTTCTGCTACACCAGYTGCTTCCTTCTCAGGCTTACAGCATCTTTACACCTCAGGAGACATCAGCTGTCCAATRCAGAGCACATTCACAGGCACCTGCTTTTTTCTGAATATGTATATRTACAGGTAAGATGTCTGTGCATATAAATAAACAAAAGCCGTGTTATRTAAGCAAGAACATAAGTAATTTTGTGGACAGAAATTTCTTGTCATTTCTTCAGGCTGGAGTAATAATTACTGGSAGTCACCCGTGACAAACTCCCATGCCCAAGGCTGCCCTA
The DNA here is from genome assembly GCA_003342815.1 of Eudromia elegans. Classification (NCBI taxonomy): domain Eukaryota; kingdom Metazoa; phylum Chordata; class Aves; order Tinamiformes; family Tinamidae; genus Eudromia; species Eudromia elegans. Next base: position 3,522,846 of record PTEX01000041.1, on the reverse strand, counting down.
GGTCTAAACTGCCTGAAGCGGCTCCAAAGCAGGGAGGAGGAAATACAGGTGCTCAGAATAAGCAGGTGAAACACTGCAGACCAGTCAATAGAAGGATAGGGGTTACAAGGTGTCACCAGCGCCACATGCAGAACAAAATGGGCACTCAAATTCCAGCATTTCAAAGCCCAAAGCACCCACAGAGACCCTCCATTGCACTCGGGACACCCATCGGGAGCTCAGCAAGCCCAAGGCACCAGCAGCTCTCCCATCCCTGTTCCCATGGGCACCTCTGAGCTGTTGCAGCAGCCCCAGCTCGGGGAGAGAGAGACTAAAAATGCCCCGGTCAGCCCAAGGCCAGAAAGGAACCCCTGGTAAAGCCATGGGCTGGTCCTAGAATTCCTAAACCCCAGAAGAACAGCCTGGCAATGGACTTTGGTCCAGCGATGATGTCCCTTGCATGATCACCTCTCCTGCCTCCTTCACTTCTGTGTGAAGTTGGGGTTGCTCCTCCAACCCCAGCTCAACTCGATCCATTCGAGCCCTGTGACATGGGTCACGTTTGCTGAAAACCAAGATCAAGATGTCGGCATCCTGCCTGTCTGGCCTTATCAACACCTCATACTGGAGCAAGCAAGGATTCCTGCACGTTCAGCTGGTATGAAGGCAAAAACAAGGACTAGCACGAGGCCAAGGACAGGCCTAAGCACTTGATAAGACAAGGAAAACCAGGATTGAGATATCTCAAACCCCAGTGACGAGGACACAGGCAGACATTCAGCCACGACTRACGCCCCAATACTCTAAAGACAGAAAGCAAGAAACCCACTCCATGATCATCCACCTACACAGTCCCATGAAGTTACTAATTAGAACAGCGTTTACAGTCCCTATTTTATTTCATGTGATGTTGTTACTCTGATTAGTTATCCTGTCACCTGCAGAGAGCTAGTTAGCTGAATGCAAAGATGTCAATGGACTTAATCAAGGGAAGTAACATTTCAGAGAAGGATTTTGGCATGCTCTGTCTTGCTTATTGTCATAATGTTGTTAATAACTTTGAAAATTGAAACCAAAAGCAAAGCAGGGTCAAGCTAGGTCAGTGCTCAGCACAGACACCTCCAAGGAGATGGACGAGCTGTGGAAATAGGTTATATTGCTAATCTTTTACTTGACAAAAACAGCCCAGCTGGACATCACAGCTTCTAGAGGAGACACAAAGCAAGGATCAGCACTCCTGCAGTCCGGGTTTTATAGCACATCCCCTAGGAGGAAGCTCTTCCCAAGGTCTTGTCTAAGGCATCCCATCTACCCAAAGTGCCTGGCAATTTCCAGTGGGACAAGGCTGCTTCCCTCCTTCCTTCCAGAGGGCCACCGATCCCATCCTAAGACTGATGTGGCAACAAGTTCTCCCTACGGACCTCGCTTCCCACGGTATTCAAGCTGGGCTCTTGGGAAGCACAGCCCTTGCACCATGCAAGCCTGGGGCGACCCTGCAAGTCCCCTGGAGACAGAAGTTTGTCTTGGGGGTCTCTAGGAGCAGGGCAGACATCAACACTGCCCCAGCAAACTGCACCCAGCACCATCATACCCAGGGGCCAGGCCAAGACCCCCCTGCTCAGAACACCCTTTGTGATCCAGCCTGGCAGGCCAGGCCATGGGGAGACAGGGAGGAAAGCCCAGGAGGGCTCTCAGCACCCACAGCCAGGGGAAGGTGCAAATCACACCTACAACAGAAGGGGTTTCTCTTTCCTTCCATTCAGCTCCCTCCTAATCGCTGCCAGCCAAGCATGAAAACGCTGTCCTGCATTATGCAATAATCCATTAAGAGCAATGGGATTTTGCATAAACTGCGGGCTGTAATGAAGAGCAATTCTCCCTCTGTTAAGGGAGGAAAAAAAAAGAGACACACAAAGCAAACAAAGACTGTCCTCTATGAGGTGTTCACTCTACCAGCTATTTGTCCCATTTAAATGCACTGACAGTATTTGTGACAAAAGCAGAGCAGAAACAGCGAGGTTTGCAAAGCCCTGGGTTGTGCTCTCCTCTCCAAGAGCCACAAACACCTCTGCTCCCARAGCCCTTAAAAGCCCCAAAGGGTCTTTCTCCAGCTGAGAGGGTGGGGGTTCTTTTCAAGCRAAAAGCCACCATGTGGCTGCTGGAGTGGGGAAACATCCACAAGAAGCAGAATGCTGCAGAGTGCTCTAAAATTAATAATCTGGTCTACTTGGTGCATTTTAATATTACAATTCATTTCGCTTCTGTTCAGAGAACCTGTATGCAAAGTTACAGCCTGATGCAAATTAAAACAGTAATACACACTTCAAAAAACACGCTCATAATAGAAATGCTAACAAATCCTTAACTATAATGATAATGGCTTGCCAGGCAGCTCCATAATGTTAAATTAATCCTTAACCTGTCTTAATTTTTTTTTTCCACTGGGTCATTTAATACCATGATAACTCATTTCTTTCTTCTGCCTTCATCTCTCACATTGCCATGGAGACAATTGTGAATCAGATATAAATAAAAATACTCTAACACTGTGGCACCACATGTTCTTTTGATCCATCGCCAACACGATTTTAAAATTACAGGAATTCGCAGGAGTTCAATAATTAACAATTCATTTACTAAGAAATCACTTCTTCTCAGACAGTTTCCTGGTGATTTGCTAAGTCAAGATTGGGAACAAACACGAACAAAAAAATTAAAAGTTCYGTATTCCCTTTCAAATATCTGCCTTGCGGTTTAATCAGCAGCTCAGAGGCAAACAATTATTGGAGGGCAGGGCCRAAAGCCTGCATTGATTTTCTTTTCYAGTCTCATCAGTCTCAGTGCAATTTCTAACGGGAATATATTTTAAGGCAATTTTTAATTGTTTGAGCTTGATGCTCACATACAGGAAAAACCAATCGGAGTGYGTGGTGAATAGGTTGATTGCTGGTTTCTGTTATTGGAAGCATCCAAACCAGCCCACATGGATCTCCGCTTTTATATCAGCTTAAGTACCTGAAGCAGCAGAAAGATTAATTATGTATTAATTACCTTAATACCCTATAATCGCTACCCACAATAGAGGCCGTGGCCGCAATAGTGCCCGCGCGTTCAAGGAGGCTGGAGCAATGATCTCGCTGCCACAAAACTGCCATTTTGCTGAGAYGTGGGTCTGGGCTGGAGGTTTTCTGAAACAATTCCAAAATTCCACCCGTGCTTTTCGCCTTGCACGGCTTGAGCGCCCACAGCACCTTGTCACCATYGCTACAGCTCACCCACGACAACCTATAGCTCCGCTCCCACAGCACGGGGACACTCCCAGGGCTGAACAGACACACTTCTTTTTTTTCCAAAGCCTTTTCCCTGCTCTTCTACTGCCTCAGAAGGAGGAGAGCCAGAGCAGGTTGGCCAAGTTGTTAATCACGGTCACATCTCTGCCACCAAAACACCCAGTGCCTCCACAAACCCCTCTGTGTATCACAGGGCTGTCTCACATAGGCAAGGCTTGGAAAACAAAATGAAAMGAACACAGCCCTAATGGCCAAGTGTTTTATCCAAAAAGGATTCAAATTGATTTAAAAGCCCAACTGCTGCTCCCYAGAGCAGCACAAGCACCTACACAGTTTAAGTAATAGCAGGAGTTCACTGGTCTCCAAGTTTACCTTCCCAATATAGCTCCTGCTGGAARAGCTGATTAAAATTACTGATACAGAAAGTAAGGTTTGATGTCAGCCCCATCCTTTTAGCRACTTGCAGTGATCTGCTCCTAGGGTGGAATGGAGATGAAGAAATAAAAGAGAAACAGGAAAGGTCATTCTTACCCACACRAGAGCTGCTCAGGGCTGATCTATGGGGAACCACCACATGGTGACCAGCAGCTGCCTGCAGCCAGAGAGCTTCTCCAGCAGCTGGTCCAGCCTGTGCCCTGGGAGAGCTCACAGGTAGGAAAATCCACCCGCAGCTCCACTGGAAAACAGGCCTCCAGCACACCTACAGCACCCATCCTCCCACCAGCAAACACACCCAGAGCAATGGCACTCCAGCCCCCTCCCAGCACTAAATAAATGCAATAGAACTACATAGGCAGAAGCTAATAGGGGCCACCTGGCTTGTTAATCCAAACTTGTATCAGGTGAATTCAATGCTGGTGCCTCCCTGCCGCCAGGTGAGAGGACTCATGTTTTAATGGGCACACAAAGCTCCTGCAGAGCCCCARCCTAGAGAGTGGCCCCATTCCCCTCTCTCCTAGCGGGCAGTCTCCTGCTTACAGCCTAGGTCCAATTTCTCTCCTTGATCTGGCTCAGCAGTGTGAAAATAGAGTTAAAATGCACACACCAACACCCAAATCCCACAGGACGTCAAGGCAGGAGGGGATCTTTGCTTGAGGGAGAACATTTAATCCGCAAAATAACTTTGGGGAGCAGTTTGTCATTCTCACTGGACACGTGCAGCCCGGCTTAAGAGATTTTAAAGCATTGATGAGCTTCTAATTGATACGCTGCCTTTCCCTGGAATGAAAGCAGGGCATAGCCTCCCATGTTGCATATCAGGTATCCCAGAGCTGAACACATCCATGACTCACGGTATTTCTGCCCCCCAGGCTGTACTCTTCCCTCCTTGCTCCTACACAGGGCTCTGAACCTGCCTGAAACACAGCAGTAATAGCCTGGGTGCCTGGCCTTAATAGTGACRACTGTGGTGCAATGACGGGGGCTCAGGCCAGCGGTCTCCAAAACCCCCCGTATCCCCCCAAGAAGCCACGCGGGGCAGCACAGTTTATGCTGAAGCCCTGTCTGACCACAGGCCAGCCTCAAGGGCTGAGCTCGYGACCTGCTGCAGGGAGGAGAAACCCAGCAAGCTGGATGTGCACGTGGGTCCTGTGCTGTCCCCAGACCCTCCTCTCCCACTCCTTTCCATCCCTAYGGATGGTTTGGGAAGCAATGGGCACGTGGAAGCCCAATTGCGGCGTGCTGACCATTGCAGGGAGTGAATGAGGGAGGCTCCAACGCTGTCTGTACCACGCAGGACCCCCCGCAAACCCGCAASGGCTCTGCCCTCCAGTGCGCCCAGCCCCACCAGCAACGGGGACCTCTTCATCCCAGGCTAATAACTCCTGGACCCGGTTAATGACACGGGAGCTCCCGCCCTTGTTAGGGCTTTTGTTGCCCCYGTTCCCTCAAAACGTTTCCCAGTGTTTATTAGCAGTTTGGTAACAAAGCAGAGCACTTGTGAAACTGGCCCCCCGAGCTCCGTTCGCTGAACTGTGAATTAGCTGTAAATATAATTAGAGCAGAACCTCACACCCGGGATTTTGAAGAACAGGAGGTCTGCCCCAGAGCTGYTACTACAGCGATGCACAAGTCCGGGGCTGACAAAAATAGCAGCCCTTACTAAAAAGGGCAGAATTAATTATATCAACTGTTAAAACAAACTGCGCAGAGTTAATCGAGTGGCTGTTGCTCTGCTTGAAAATCAAGAGGAAATTSCTCAATATTCTGCGCTGTTGAGAGACCAGCCGTGGTGGGAACGGGCAGAGTCCGATCCTGCTGCCTGGGTGATGTTCCCAGACATCCGGCTTCATTAAGCACGGCCCCCTCGCACGGAAAACCACACCGGCCTTTGCCAAGCCCATGTGCTGGAGGACGGCTTGAGGCACACCGAAATGACCCGTTTTCCTGAGAGCTCAGCCCAAATTAGACACGCAGAGATCTCAACTGTAAGGCCAGATTTTACAGGCACAAGGCCGAAGCAGAGGTGATGGCCACAACGCACAGCTTGGGAGACYGAGACATTTAGGGCATTAGGGAAAACTTCAGTGGGAGCGAGCAGAGGAACTGGCTCCCCAGGGATCCTGGGAGGTTTTCATGGCTCAGCTAGACCCAACCAGGGCTGCAATATTCCTGCTGCAAGCAGGAGATGTCCAGAAGGCCCAACAGGGTGAGGAACAAAATCCAAAAAAAACAACCAAAGGAAAAAAAATCAGGATATTGTACTCATCCACATGTTTCTTACTTAAATCCACAGCCAGGTAAGCAGGCATAAATTGAACAACAAAAAAAACCCTTGTAACAATGTCTCCTTGTGTTGCCTTTTCCCATAAACAAGCAAGATTTATGCATTCTGGGGGCTATTAACAAGAGCCATTTATCTTTATTTCCGAAYGTAACTAATGAAAACAGCAGCAACATTGATGAGCGCCGTGAGTTTAATTACTAAAGCCATTTTCAAGGGGGATCTATGAAGCTGGTTGCCTTTATACTGAAGGAAACACCACGCACCTTTCAAAGCACAGGATGGAAATTCCATTTAAGAGACCAATGGCCTCTAGGAGCGCAGTCGTTACCGGGCTCAGGTTCGGTCTAGCGAAAAATTACAGGTATCCAAAAAGTTGACGACTTTTTCAGGTTTTCTTAATTACCTCGTTTTAGAGCTATTAAAGAAGCAGAGCAAACCAGCTCCAACACTAACAAGGAGGGAAAAAGCCATATGTCACCATGCTGACTTAGCGTGGGCCAGCACCATCCCYGTTCTTTTAAATGTCTATTTCAAGATGGACTGAAGGAACCTGGAATTTTTCTTTATCTCTATAAACTCAATCCTTTTTTTCAAGGAACAGGATCTTTCAGCCAGCTGGTAGCTGCTTTGGTGCTGAACCCTCTTTTGGGGCATGGTTTATCTCCTTGAATTACATGAAACTTCCARACCTCAGGAATGGTGGCTCCTAAACCAAGTTAAAGCATCTGCAGGGGTCAAGAAGAGGACTTGGAGCTGCCAAGCAGCACTCCCTTGTCCCCAGGGTATCTTCAGACTCCRTCTCCAAACCCTTCCTGCAGTTTTCACCAGGGATATTGAGCACGCTCAACCCCCAGCCCACAATACTTCAATTTCCTGGTTCTCTCCCTGACTCAGAGTCCCCAGAGGATGGAGAAAAGGACCACGYGGTCCCCATGGTGCATCCAAGGGCCAGGGCTTAGGGCCTGACAGCCCCATGTCTTTCCCTAGGGTCCTTCCACTGCCTGTCCACACAAGGCACAGAATAACCAAACCCATGGAGGGACAAGGACATACAGAAAACACTGGAACGAGTTTAAACTTTGTCAATATGAGCTTTTACCCCAACAACAAACAGCAATGAGTCATTAACTTAATTTTATGAATAAGTTGAATAAAGGTTAATAGAAAATTAGTCATCTTTCCTTTTTTTTTTTTTTACCCACTCTACATAATTTAATTAAAAMCTTGCTATAGAGTTCTGCAGGATGATTAAAAATAACATCTCATTTTCTATTAAACTTTTTAGGTTTTATTAAACTCCTTAGSTTTGTACAGGAATTCCTATAGAACCTCATTAAATTTCTGTTTACYGCTGCTACGTTTCATTTCTATTCTATACATCTTTTCCTTAAGTCCAAAGAGATTTTCCGCTGGAGACAATTTATTAAATACATATTCTTTCCCACGGTTGGCAGCCCAAACTTTGAAAGATGCAAGAGAGCAYGTACGGACAAAAAGCTCTTCTATAAAAACAATACATATATATACACATATATATATGTTTGGTTTATTTCTAATTGGAGACAAAGACAGTTTGGTTCTAGTTGTCACTGCTGCAATGTGGCATAGAAGGGCTGATTCTTTTTTAACCACCTTGGTATTTTAATTCCAGTGCTGCATGCGAGAATACAACCCACAGCAACTCAGCCACCCCGCAGGCTTGCTGAGAGCKGAGAATATTTTGTTCCATTTTTCTTATGTTATTTTCGAGCTACAGTATGCAGCTAGGTAGTATTTATTAAAACAATGCTAGGTTGCTTTACAAGAGGTAGGATATATTCAGTGAAACCGAAACAGAATCTAGAGTTTTCAGTCACAAAGAAGCTATAGAAAATGTTGAGAGGGAGCTCTAATACCCGTATTTGAGCAGAATATTTCTTGCTGTCAAGCGGCCTGAAGAACAGACGCAGCTGAGTTCACTGGGCAGCTTGTGCTGGGTCCATCCTCCCGAGCTTCGTGCCTGGCCCTGGACGGCTCTGCAGCCCAGCGAGCTGCTGGGCACCACGTCCCCCGGCCACGGGAGCTCCCTTTCCCAGCCCAATCCCTCTCATGGCCACGCACACCTTCTTTTATTTCCTATTTTATTAAAAAAAAGAACCTGCAAGTACGAAGTAAGTMAATAAATAACTAAAGCGCCCCCACCCCCACAGAGGTAATGCCAAGGTCTTTCCTGGCCCGTGGCTGCCTACCTCCACGGAGTGAGATTGATGCACAGGCAGAACAAGGCATTTTGGAACTAATTGCACAACAAGAAAAGATCCTTTTAATATCATATGCAGCCAATCCTAGGGGGAGCAATTACCGGGAGATAAAAAGAACGGGGCGGAGGGTGGGGGGAGACTTCTGTGCGCAGAAGATAGATTTGCTCCTTTTCTCCATTTCATTAGGAAAAAGCCTTCTGTGGGCTTGACAGTCACCTTGAGCAGCGCGAAGGAGAGGGGAGGGAGGGCTCTGCCCAAGCCCTGCAGTTCTGCCCCGCGGTGACGGCGCTGCCACCCAAGGCCACATCCAAGAGGGGCTCGTTCCAGCCTGCAAGCCGCGTCAGCCTTCGGTAATCAATTAAACCTCGAGACGAGACTGTTGCTGCTCCGGTGCACAGGGACTCCTCAAGCACGGCTCCCTTATCGGTTCTCTGGGATCGATAGCTATCGATGCAGCACCGGCAGGCACGTATCCATCACTCCTAAAGGAAGGGCTCCATGGGGATCACACAGGAGGACCATTCCTCCCTTTCCTCTGYGAGTGGGGCCAAGCGCGGGCACAGCTGGACTAAACCACGGTGCTCTGTGTGACTGCAGCACGAGCACTGAGGAAAAMTATTTTTATTTAGGAGGAACACAAAATAACTGGAAAAGGGCATGAACTCAGACACAGGCTGAAATTCCCAGCCATTATCTGCATGCAAAGGGCCTTACAGAGCTGTATAACCAGCAGCGACTCTGTTCCCCTACAGTATTACTGCCATTGAACCTTGCCCGCCATCCCATCCGACACAAGATTTTCTTTTCTGAATAGAACAGAATAATTCCTCATTTGAATTCCAGAGCACAACAGAAACAGCCTGTAAAATTTAGAAAAGAAGCCAGTTCCCTCCAGCAGAATAGAAGATATATTAGGCTTCAGGACTGTATAGAGCAGAACATCAAATTAAAATAACAGACATCATAGAGTTTGATAGCATCTTCCAATCTCAAAGATCCCCAAATACATTACTAGCTGCAACAGCCATTGCTCTGGTAGRCAACCGTGCATCTCTGAAGTGAATCATATATTCAAGAGAGGAGTTTAGAAGTCTTTATGTAAATGGATTTTTGTTGTATTTTGTCGATCCACAAAACGCTACCAGCAGCATTACCTAAGGTCAGGGCATTCACCATAGGTCTGCCTTGTACCCCAGCCCAGCTTGGAAAGCCACCGTGTATTAGCAGTTACCCCCTCCCCAGCAGACAGGGGTCACCACATAAACCTAACTCCAGCGGCATTACCTAACTCAGGATCTTTATTTTCTTTATTTTTCCCAGCACTGAACACCTAAAGGCCATATTGTGTGCTTTAACAACGGTGTTATAATGAAGCAGTGTAACAATAATGAGAGCCAACTTCACAAGCCAACTCTCACACTCTCTAGTTAGATGATTTAATCAAATGATAGTTCCCTCGGTTTTGTCACTACTGATTATTTTGCTTTATTTAATAGAGAAGATAAACTGCTTGACAAAGTTTAAGTTCCCAGAGTTGTTCATTCAGAACAACATGATATACTATTTTTAACTCTTATTTCTTTTACTCTTATATGCCTTTTAAGAATAAGCTTGATTCATCCTTTAGCCTCTTTCTGCAGAGACAGGAGAGTCAGATCTATACTCAATATCCAACTTCCACAAAAGAAAATTCATTCAACAGATAGATATATATATATTTTAATGCAAAACCAGAAGTTCAATTTTTCGGTCTCTCAAATACCTCCTGATGCTGATAAACAGGAACGTAATCCAAGGAAAGTAAGTGCCTTGAATCCTCACAGCTAAATTCCAATTTCTGTGCAAATTTCAGAAGTTGCCCCTCAGTCCCAGGAGCTGCACATTCCACAAGCAGATATCAAAAGCAGTGACCCGGTTTGTTCTGCCAACTATATAATGTGTCATAAAATATTGCAGAGGAAAGCTCAAAATTAGCCATTCCAGCACCTTCAAAATCAATGGCAAAAAACRCAGGACTGTCCCTAGGTGCCAAGCTGGTCTCCAAGACCTGACATTTTCTTTATGAGAGCTTGTTTTCCAAGTCATTAGTCTGCCAGCATTTGCACAGTATTTCATAACTCCGGAACAACAGCAAAGTAAGGGATATCAGAAACCCCCAAATTCCCCATCCATTGCAATTTGCAGAAAGCAAATGGGTTGCTTTTAAAAATCCACCACAGTGTCAGGGTGCTGTCAAGTCTATGGATCAGGTAATTCCAAGCCTGAAGGTGGGTTCCCCTTCCTTTCCCAAATAGGCCCCCTAAGCCCAGCTGGAACAGGGGCTGTGGAGCACTGAACATCCAGCAAGTCATTGCAAGGAGCTTCCACTAGGAGATAAAAGAAACTCAACGTCCTGTAGGACTGAGTTTCAATCCCAATGGGTTTGGCGAGCCTTTGAAAATCCAGCCCTTACACAACCATCCTGACACCTGCAGCTAACCCAACTGCTGGGAAAGTTGATTTCCCTGAGCAAGGATCTACAGATTAATTCTTTTCTCCATTTACCATGAAATTTCTCAATGCAGAAAAGGCAACAATTTTAATACAAAATTTTACAGCAAGCAAAYTGAAAGCTCCTACAAAGCCACCAATCACTAAGCAACCTTGGAAACCAATCCGTCCCAGCCTTATCTGCAACCAATCCTGCTTTTTTTTTCCAACTCAAACTCTAGCTCTGTGTCACAGAGATGAGTTGGGGAACACAGGGCCTGGAGATCCCCATTGAGGACTAGAAACAAGCAGCTGGAGAAAGCCAAGGCRAATGTGGAGCAGGGACTGCCCTTTCTGCAAGAAAGGCCCCAACTTAACTCATTAGCAGCATCCCGGAGTACGGAGATATCTCCAGGAACCCCCTCTGGCCTCCAAAGGGGAAAGCTGCTGGTCGGTGCACGGGGCTGCAGGGATTCATCACCACTGCAATGGCATTTCCTACGGGAGCAAAAGCAAACATGTAGCTGGAATTTCAGACCTACTTGAAATGGATTTTAGCTTTTGTTATGCCTTTTGCCATTCCTGTGCTGTAGCTGCTTTCCATTCAATTTAGCACAGCACTATAAATATGACCAGATCCTTCAAAACCRTCATCAGGATGCTGGCCAAGGCCTCTGCTGAACGGGCCTGACACCCCTGACTAAGATAGCTCTAAATTGCCTTGCTGGAATGGTAATTCCCTCTGGCAGGAGAGGCAACTATCGCATTGGGCAGAGAAGGGGATTCAGTTCAGGATTTGAAATGTTTCACTTCATTTAGGCTAATCCCCRCAAGCCACTAAGATCAAATCCAGTTGAGGAAACCCCTGACCCATCAGCCCATGCCTGAAGGGTCTTATAGACCCAGGGAGCAAATATTTGCTAACTTTTGCCAAAACACAATATTAAAGCCCCCAAACTAGTAGCCAGGAATTTCTTYGAAGAGATTGACCAGGAGCAGTACAAAACCCAAGACCTCCAAAGCCTCCCCTTGCTCTTACCAGCCAAGCATTTGAGTGCATGTCACCTGAGAGCCTTTTTTTCCCCCAATAACAAAGACGTTATAATTCAGATAGAAATCCAAAACGCTGTATGTTCGTCAACAGCTTCAGCTAAGGAGAGCGGCGTGGTCCCTGTTCCTACAGCTGGGACCACGGCTCGYGCTCCCCAGGCTCCCGAGGGCGGAGCAGACACCAGCTCTCCGCCTGGCTTTTGGCCTCCKGAATATTGAAAGAAAAAGAAAACAAACGCACACAAAACTCATTCCACTTGTCTGCTCCRGTATGTGCTGCTATAACATATATGCTTCATATTATACCAGGAATGTTATTATCCAGGGACGGATAGGAAATTGCTGCCAAGGTAACATAGATGGTAATATAGAGCAGCCGCAAGAAAAATACCACCAGAAAGACAATGCATTCCCCAGGGTGTATTTTAACCCCCTGTCCCTCCATCCCTCATAACCTACTCWGTCATTAACACATCAGATATCGCATTTGTAAAACTTGACACCTTTTGCATTTTAGGAGCATTAAGATCAGAGTTTTTAATAGCTCTGCTAAAAGAAAAAAAAAAACACCATTAATGACTGAAGACGAAGTGCTCAGAGCCTTCTTACACCAGGGACGCTCCGGAGGAGACGCTCACGGGAGTCAACCGCGCATGTCACTCTTGCAAACACAGAGCACCTGAATGAGACTTCTCTCGGGTAGTTGCATTTAATGAACAAACAGAGCAATCTTCAGCACGTCTTTGCGACAGGCTGCACGGCAAGGCTGAGGTTAAGCTGCTTTTCCAACCTGACCGTGGCGGGCAGAGAATTTCCCAATACTGCTATAGATTCTTGGGAGAATAACTGCACAGGGCAGACAAAGGGATTTATTTCCCTTTTTGCGGTAWGATAACAATTCAGGAGCCTACCAGATCCTGAAGAAAAGAGGTCTCTAGTGGGYGGATTCAAACAGAATTGAGCCTGGGCACCTCTCATTTTTCTCATCACATTTATATTCTTACCCCAGATCAGCAAGGGGAAAATCAGCCTGTTTCAGGAGGCCAGATGGACTCTCAGGTGTTGACAGTTTTCATTTCTTAACCACTTTACAAATAAATGTGAATGTTCAGGGATGAACTCCCATTTTTATGCAGGATACAAGAAGGGCCTTTGAGCATCAAGAGAAGCTRCTCCTTGATGAAAGCCCCAGCTTGTCCGAAGGATTCTTTCCAAGGATTCTTTCCTTGGAAAAGGCCTCTCCCCAGACAGCCTCCCACCKGCACGGGGCCAGCCCCCAGGCTTCCACAAGGGCTCCCATGTTGCCGTTGTTATTCCCATTCCCAAGCCAGCCCCAAAAGCCACTAYGATGAGAGAGGAGCAAGACGGGCTTCGCTCTGCTTGCGGAACACTACCATCATTACCCGGTCCCAACTGCACCGCAGCATCTTTGTAACTGGAAGCGATGCACGAGTCCAAAGGAACTCAACTGGAATTTATATTCCCAGGAGAGTCTGTTGGGCTGACAGAAAAGAGGAGGGAAAAAAAAAATAAAAAAGAGAGAGAGAGATCTCAGAGTCTGTACATTTGGTCTGAACGTCTTGGAGAGACGGATATTCAACTCGACGCTATATTTAGACTCGCTTTTCAAAGAATAAATGCACTTCAAATTCTCTTCATTAGATCCCATTCTTCAGCGGTCGTTTATTCCGCTAAAGGCAAAACCGCCACGTGTCGGAGCGGGGGACGGCGGCTCGTCTCCCACGGGTGGCGGAGCAGAAAGGACGCTTGATTGTCCCCCTCCCACGAGGGACGCTCTGTGASGGCAGGGCAGGAAGCAAAGGAAGAACCTTGACTCCGGGGCCAGGCAGTGACGCACACGGGGTGGGAAACCAACCTCCTTCCAGCTGCAGACACAGCCCTGGCCATGCCTACACCGGCCTCCCCTTCCTGAGCAGGCCAGAGATTCCCAAAAAAACCTGCTCCCCTATCCAGGCATGCAGACCAGAGCAGGACCAATGACCTCTGATGCTGGTGACTCCTCTGCAGTGATTAACACGGAGCCACAGWGACCTAATTAGACAACGAATTGTTAGAGAGCACAGACAAGATCGATCTCACCCATCCGCATTCAACGTGTCGGGGGCCCACGGGCCGGCGCTGGCACAAGGAGACTCCACAGGAGGGACCGTGTGTCCCCCACGTGCCACCAACCCCCAGCGTGACACTTGGCAAGACTCCCCCAGGCACAGCCCAGACCAAGCGACGGCATCTCAACCTTTTAAAGTTATTTGCTTCAATTGCAGCCTAGAAAGTTGGGACGAGCCAGAGGACACATCCGATGGGAAGGGGGCAGAGGGAGCAGGAGCYGCTCGGGTCAGACCATCCCTCCACCAAGTGCTGCAATTACAGAGAGAAGGACCCTCCCTCCCCAGGCCAGCTCAGGTTTAAGCAGCCACATCCTTGAAGCGTCTCAGAAGAACACTAAAATGAAAACTCAGCAACGCTGCACTGTGACTACCGTGAAGCYCTATTAAAGAGAAGCTAACATTTGTTTTCAATTATCCAGTGTATATCTGAAAGACTTGAAATTGTCCCCAAAGTATTGGGTAAATGTTGCATATTTACTATGCAGTTGTGCACGGAAAATGAATATTATCTCCCAGCCATCTCCAAACACAAACGTTGTACCAATACTGTACGAATCATTATATCGACACATAACTCRTCTCCCTGGGCTTCAGCTCACGTTAAAAAAAGGACTAAATTAAAAAGCAGACGTATGGTAAACACTGATCTTCTAGATGCAGAATAAATGCAAATGATGGAGGTAGCATTTTATTCCCATATCTCCGCTTTGTTCAAAGCTGATCACGTTGCCATTTTAGAGAAACTCTCAAGACAAAATGACACCGAAAGCAGGAAAGTCTGGGCCAAGCACAGACTGACACGTATGAATTTATGAACCAACTGGACGGGCGGTCAATGCGATGCAAAGTGTTTCCCAGTCAATAGCCACGGGCACCGACCCGCTCCAAACAGCATCTCTGCACTGCCAGCCCGCCCCAGCAACAGGCAGTGCTGCTCTCTGCTCAGCTTTCCAACCGCCCCTCGTCAACGGCACCGACAGGGCCGTGAGATGGAAAGGCACCAGCCCCAGGGGCGCACGGAGCGGGGCAGGCACAGGGATGCGGGGCAGGAAGGGCGCCCGGCGCCCGCTCCGTGCTGCTTTGTGATGGAGCCCACGGAAGCCCGTCCGCACCCAGGGGTTTCCACAACGACCGCGACGGTGGCGAGGAGAAGCAGGAGGAAGAGCTGCCTGCAAAATAAATAAGCGCTCTGCGTTTGCGAGATGGTTTGCCAGAGTTTTACTCCAAAGCATCACTGGAACAGACCTAGGGTGGAAGGGRCAGCTTAATCCCAGGGATTTGCCCCTTCCCGTGCTGGCCTCCTAGGRCCTTTGCAGAGGTTGCTGACCGTTGTGCAGAAAGAGGCCCAGAAAGAATGAGGAATGGGGAAACTCAGAAACATCCACAGCAATTTGTGATCCGTACCGTGCTTGTCTTTTCCTGCAGCAATGTATGAGCAGAGAGCAATCTCTCCCCACCACCAGGAAACACCGCTGGGGTCCCCACTCAGGATGGATTAGCTGCAGCCTAGTTTGACTCGGCTTGCTGACAGACATGACAAATGGCAGCCATCACATTTAAGGGCCGAGATGCCCGGCGCTGGACGTGCCAGAGCTCTGGAGCAGTGCTGAGCGTTGCTAGAAGTGGCACTGTGCCTAACGAACGTGGCTCAGGCCACATCCAGGGGCCACCGCCCGCACTCCAGCAGCAGCCTTCCTTACAGTCAGATAAAAGGAGCTGCGTGACCTCCAGGAATTCCCTCATACGGGATACATGSTCAACAGCAGCTCMATGGAAAGCCAACAGGTAACTTTCKTGGTTACTCTTCACATTAAACCCCTCAAATAAAGAKTTGACATTTATTGGAWGCTAAATCCCTAGTGATTATTATTAAAGATGACYTGCAGATGCACTTAACGTAGTTCTCCTCTGTATTGCSTCCCAAAAAAAGAGCAAACCCCCAAACAGGAGCATGGGGCACAACAGCTTCTTGCTGCYGGGCAGAGCAGGCTCCTGCTCCGCACCATTCCTGGTATCCCCAGTCCTGGTACCTCCATCCCCCTGGGATGCCACCCTGGGAAGCGGCAACAGCCAGCAGGGACAAAGGAAATGGTCACAGTGCAGCAGATTCAGCCTCCTCCTTGAGCAGGGACGAGGGATGCCTCATAGTCACCGACTGAAAACCCCTCTGCRCCAAAATGTCAGGCCAGTTAGATCACAAACCAGGATCTGTCAATCTCCATTTGCCTGCGATGCTGCAAAAGGGGCTTTTTGGACTTCTCTTACAGATTGTAAAAGAGGCATTCTGGGKTTTTTTTCCTCTAAATGAAAGCACACAATGTTAGCTGCCGGTAAACCTCAAAGACAATGTTTAGACAGCACGGGAAACATTTGCAAAGACAAGTAGGAAACATGCCTTTGGGCTGCAAGACCTTAAAAACTCTGACCCACATCTCGCAAACTCTTATGCCTTTGCATAACAAAGCCACAGGACCACGGCTTCAGAGCAGGCACTACCAGGGTCATAGTCATCCTGACACGGCTGAAATCGAGCACCTTATACCTTTTTTCCAAGCAGAAGTAAAGCCAGTTTATTGCAGAGGGTTCCATTCTTCAGAGAGCACATGGCAAACACAGTCCCTGCATTACACCCACTGAAATCTTATGGGAAACACAGTTGGTTTGTATCCATGTGATCCCAGACCCTCACTTTTGGCAGCTGCTGGAGGAGGGAAGGAGAGAGGGATTGCTCCTGGTMCATAACAAGGCATCTCTGAGTAAAATCACAAAAATTCTAGATGCCAACAGAGCTCCTACCACTTGGGCCAAAGAAAGGACGTGGCCGGGCGAGCGCTGGCCAGCATTGATCTGCTGGGTATCTGCATGGAGCTTGCAGAGAAAGCACGAAAGACAAGAGCATCTGCCAGCCTCCTCGTGCACTGTTATGTCCCTCAGTGACCTCAGAAGAACTTGCCAGCGCCACCGAGCTCCCAGCRAGCACTTGTCACACCTCACCTGAGTGAGGGCACCTTAACAAAGGGGAAAGGAAGGAGGACGAGGAGGAGGGAGAGCACTCAAGGAGGCAGAGCACTCAGAGAAAAAATCAATACCCAGAAGAGCAGAGATACCCCAAGCCGAGGTTGAATGGGACCCACGATGCCTGTAGTCCATCTCCTTCCCTTCAGTTAAATTAAGCAATTTTCACAAATACATTAAATTGTGATGAAAATTAAGAACAAGGAAAAGGTTGTGTCTGCTTTAGAAAAAGTCTTTCTCAGCCTCTTAAGATTTCTTACCATTCATATTCAGTGTTATCATAAATTCTCATTTATAAGGAAACAGATTTCATGGTGAAGTAACTGAGGATTCAGAATTGTTCACCTATTGATCCTGCAGTAGCTGCTTCGGTGGAATTAAAGCAGCATCCCCCTGATCAGAGTGTTTCTGCAGGGGGGCAGGAGAGACTGCGGACAGGATGGTGAAGGGAAACACAAGATTATTGTAAGAGAGGAAAAAATAACATGAAAGAACTATCCGGAGCCACATCCATTTAACCTGAGACAGGGTTATGCTGTGTTGAAAATAGCACCCGGCTGCCTTGCCCAGGTAAAACACCACATCTTGAAAGGGAGACAGAGTCAATTACAGCCTCAAGGAACCTCCCTGCTGAGGCGAAAGAGAAATTCCAGACGAGGTATCGAACTCTCTGTGTGATTACAGGAGAAGCCGTCTCCGCACCAAGTCAACACCTGGGAAATACTAGGAGATTCAGGCACTTTTTTACTCACCACAGGCTGGCAAAGCACCAGGAAAAGAGCATTAAATCCTTTGCACTAGGCTGCTCTGACTCTGCTTTGGAATATGGATCAGACCAATGTATCCAGGGCTTGGCAAGTTGCTGATGCAAAATACTTCAGAGGAGTCCGCAGGGACTCCCTTCGGGCTGCTCTCTCCTCGTGGTCTGTCTCTGCACCTCCCGCTTTTCCCCTAGAAGAGGCCACAGCMTCCCAGGAATCTCCATACCGGGCAGGGCACAGCTGCCCGCACCAGAGCCGAATCCGGGGAGCTCGTCTGAGAGTGGAGCCGGATCCCGCTTCACTGAATCCGAGGAGCTCGTCTGGGAGCGGAGCTGGATCCGGCACCACCGAGTCCAGGGAGCTCGGCCGGGAGCGGAGCATGGAGCCAGGAGGCGAGTGCTGGCTCCGTGCCGGCACATGGAGAGGCACGAGGAAGCGGACATCAAGTGCAACTTCCAGCACGGCTCTCCCAAGGAAACCTGCAGCTGGAGCAAGGGACCTGCCCTATGTCCCCATTGCAAGAGACTTCCCCATGGTTAGGGGCACTCGGACCGTGGGAAAAGTCCTTCCCGCTGTCCAAGCCTCGCTGCGCTCTCCATATGATCCCAGCAGGGACCGGCTCCATGCGGGCAGGCCCAGCAAGGGCACTGCGCCCTGGGAGGAGACCCACGGGAGGGCAGTGGGGTTCAATAAACCTGAAAAAAGTACCTTGTATTAGTGCGAATAATGGAGGGAGTTCCATCTTGAAACCAAAAAAGGAGGGGAAAACAAAAAATAGGAAGAGCTTTGCTTTCTATCACATCCATGGAACTCAACCGTAGTGACAAGCAGGCTGTAAAACCTCAGACAGCAAAACAATATTCGGAGAGCGCAGTATGCACAGAACGCCATGCAAGTCCTTGTCAAACGTTTGCACCCTCCTGCCCTCCAGCACATCCCTCCAGGGTACAATTTTCAGGAGACAGAAAGATTTAATAGCGCCTTGGTTAAAACAACCCCCTGGATTCTCACTGCCGAGACTGTCACGGCAGCAAATTCCTCTCTTTTACTATATTAATAAGCAGGCTCATTCAGCACTCAACAGGACGTGGCCGGAGGACTCGCACACCGCTTCGTCCCCAAGCTGCAGAAACACGCAGGACCCCCCTGCCTCGCACAAACACTGTGATTTGTGGGTGAAATCCCCTCAGACACCTACAGACGTGGATGCACGTGCAGCAGCTCGGGGGGAGCCGCGGGTTGAAGGGGCTCCCGGCCCCCTTCGCCCTCCAGCTCCTCCGTGGAGCCGCTTCCCGGCCCCCAAGGGGCTCCCGGCCCCCTTCGCCCTCCAGCTCCTCCGTGGAGCCGCTTCCCGGCCCCCTCGGGTCACTAAGCGCTTCAATCCTGTCCCAACTCCAGCACCTCCGCGCTGCTGATTCTCCTCTCCGCAGGTTAAAGCAAAATAAGAGTAGCAAATAAAGGGCTATTAAAGCCTAACGCACAGACAAAGCTCYGCAGCCTTCCCCTAGCTTGAAAACCAGCAATATCCTCCTTGTCCTTGCCTGGAATTGCACAAACTTCCCCCATTACCTCTAATTACTGCTTCCTGCCTCGRCTTCCCCAGCTGGGAAAGGCAAGCTCCGTTTGCGAGGCGCTGCGGAGATGCCCCGTGCTCGGCCCCATGCCCACCGCTGTCTTCTGGGGAGCTTGCTTTAAGCACGAGCAAAAAGGCCCCGTCGCAGGCACCGACGCTGTTATCCRCAGGCACTAAACGCAGAAAAGACCCCAGCTGATTTCCCGCTCCCCTTCCCACAAAGGCYTTTATTCCACTTTTATCTTTTAAAGATGCATTCAGCTGCAATGGGTTTTGTTGGGGAAGTTTTATGCTGTGTAAATGACCGAGGACTGTTTATGTACCTATTAATCCAAACCTAGCTGTTTACYTTCGCTGGATTGCAATTATTTTAACAGAAATTGTAGAAATAAATTGGGGAGAAAGATAGCAGGAGCTTTTCGGTTCTGTTTTCAAAACTAGAGCACTGCCAAGCAYGATTTGACCTCGGACAAGTCACATGTAGCCACTTATTTTAAAATCAACTGCGCTTGTCTSTGCATGGAAAATAGATTTCTCTATAGTTATGTGCAGAAAAGGGTCCCGCAAGGTTAAAGATTCAGCCTCGGTCACATCTCTCTCATTTASCACGTTATCGCAGCACCCAGATCTCCCAGCAGCTGAACAAGCCCTTAATGCAGGCACCAAATACACAAAATACGGTCAAACCACCCAGGAGAGGCACATTGACTGTCCTGCTTTCGCACAGGTCCAGAAAYATCAGCAGGAACCAAATATCTCTGAATATCCCTTCTGCAGCTGGAGCAACCCTTCCCCAGCCCTATGTGTAATTCCCCCTGCCCCGGCTCCCAGGTGGATGCCGCCTATGGAAGTTATTCCTTCATTTACAGCATCCGGCTCCTTGGGCCGCCACCTTCCCAGCCTTCACGCTGGCTCTRGCTCTGCCTCATGGCTTGGTCTGTGGCAGCCCCTCATCCTTGCTGCCCACGGTGGCTGAAAGCTGCCCTTAAAAAGAAGGGAAGGAGCCCACTCCCCTCTAACTAGGGGGAAAGATAAGCACTACTCTGTGCTCCCCTCAGCCTGGGAGGTTGTGCTTTGCACGTACTCAGCACCCACAGCAATCCTCCCCYTCCTCCTCCTCCTTTTTYGGGGGGAAGATTCTGCATTGGCCTCTCCACCTCCCCCCTGCAAAGCTCAACTGCTTTGGCTGCAGACAGGAAGGCTGAGAAMCATCCAGGCAGCAGCCTGGAAGGGAAGGGAAGGCAGGACCCAGCCTGCCTTAAAACAAGCAGGAGTCCCAACGGTCCCTCCAACAGCAGGGCCGATTTTGCCTTCCCAGACAATGAAAGGYGGCAGGGAACAGCCAGGAAAAACACAGGTCCTGTCCCTGAACGTTAGCCYGAAGCGACCACCTCCTGGGATGAGAGGATAACCCGATGCTCCATCCGCTTTTCCTGATCRGAGCGGCCAACTACTAATGGAGATCTGTGTGCTCGAGGACTAGCAGCTCACGTCAGAGAAGCCAAGGCGCCGTCACCACGTGGTGACAGCCCCGAGRCATCACTGGCTTGCGCCGGGCTCAAGCTGGTGACCGGGAGAGCCAGCACCACACGATGCCTTCCGGAATTCCCCCCGTATCGTCCGGCCCCGAGGACACAGAGGCAGCCGCGGGAGCACTTGGTTCACGCAGCGAGATAACTGCAGGACAGCAGAGCCCCCGCACGCGCGCGCACGAGGGGATGGACCTGGCAGAGCCGCCGGTGCCGTCTCGTGCAGATGGAGAGAGCTGCRACCCGCGGGCTGCCCTGGAAAACACCCACGCGGCGGCTCCTGCCCTCCCGAAATGGATCCTGAGGCTCCAGTCCGGAGCTCCTCCGGGCCGCAGGGAGAGGCTCCGGCATCCGTGGTCAGGGTCTCCAACCTCCTCTCCGCCACTTTCCGGGGATCGAGGGCGGCCACGGAGCCGCTGCAGCGGCCTCGGCGCGGGGGCAGCACACAGGTCCCCCCCACACAGGTCCCCCCCACAAACGTCGTGCTTTCCATAGGGCAGCGGAGCCCTTGCCAAGGCTGGCAGAGCCTTCAGGGAAAGCCTCGAGTCACCGCTGGGGTCTGCGCCAGCTCCCGGGGGCGCCCGGGCCAAGCAGCAGCTCCAGCAAGCCCAGAAAAGTGCAGGTTTTAATTAAAGAACAGAAGTCACACTCCCCTCTCCGCCTCCTGCCAGCGCCGGAGGACTCCGGAGGTGGAGAAAAAAAGTAGGAAAACCAAAATCTTGCAGCACTTCTGCTGTTGTTCAGCGCACGTTTTCCACCGCCCTCCAGCCGCTCCTCGGCCGGAGCGGAGCGGCCGGCGGCGCAGGGCCGAGCGGAGCGCGCGGCACAGGCGCAGCAGAGACCAGAGGGGAAGGGCCCTGCACCCGGGGATCAGCTCTCGCGCCAGGAGAGTTCGAGCAGGAGGGGTGTTCTCCCTGCTCCGCGCAGCAGGGAGCCCTGAAGCACCGTCAGCCCCATTGCCAGCACCTACACGGTCCAGTCTGGAGCACAAAGTGGAGGACGCTGCTGAAAGCAGACCCAAAAAGGTGCTTCCTCAGCCCAAAAAGCGCAGCTTGCTAGGGGGCTTCCAGCAGCATTAGCTCTAGCCCTCATCCACCCTCCCTGTCTGTGGGGCGTCGCACAGAGCGTCCCATCCCATCCCATCCCATCCCATCCCACTCGCGAGGCCACGGTGAGGGGCACAGCAGGGACGTTTATCCTTTCGAAGGAACAAGCCCATTAGAAGAGCAGCAGATCTCCACAAGTTTACATTGCACTTTCCTAACTGTCCATAATGCTCCCAACCTTTCCTACAGGTAGGAAAAAAAAGTAAACCAGTCATATCTTTCCACCAGGATTAAAGAGAGAAATATATGAACAGCACAAGGGATCCACCCGCTCTACACGGATGGTGCCACAAACCAGGCACAAGAGATAACGAACAGGGGACGCCCCAGGCTGCCGGGGGTGACCAGGAAAAGCCAAGCCTGAAGATCCACACCAGTCAAATATCCAAATATCCAGAGGGAGCTGGAGACATTACAGAACGATACAAGATTCTGCRTTGGGAACCAATTTACTCGTGCTGCTCTGCGGAGCAATCCTGCCCCAGGACCCACAGCTAAACGGCTGGAGCTCCCGTAACCGCAACGGTGCGGATCGCGGCAGAGGACTTCAACGGCTGTATGAAATTCAATAGGAATTGATGGCTGGAAAAGCTAAACATTTAACAGTGTCAATTCAGCCCTGGCGCATGCATGTGCATGGGCACTCCGACACGGACGCTGCCCGAAGAAAGCGGGAGCTGATTTTCCACTCACAGAGATTCCCCCTAGGCGCCTGCAGTCCCCATAGCGCTATCAGGCAGGAGATGGCACCTCCACGCAGTAACTTAAACAATATATAAACATTCCGGTACCTCCAGAGCTCGAGCCGCTGGAATCTGTAATTTAAACCCCATCTTTTGCGAGAATGGCAATACATTAGGACAACTTACCCTGTCCKTTTCCCCGAAAGATCAGATACCGCTTTCCATGTTTCATCTCCAGCTGAAGCAATAACTCATAAAAGGGCCCTGCTATTGGAGAAGACTTTGTATAAGGCGCTTGGAGCCGACGTACGTTTCAAACCCCATCCCTTTTGTTATGAAGTCTGTCTCTGGTGAACAATAGRAAAATATTGGTGACGGGTGCGCTTTTCCATCAACTCAAAAATATCATTTTGGAGAATGTTTTCACAGCTCAGCAAAAGGTGGAAAGAAAAGATAATATKATGACTGTGTAGTAAAGAAAAAATAATTCATTATAATTAGCTTGCAGCGGTTTTCTTGTTAGTTTTAGCTTCTTTAACTGAATTTCTTTTACTAGTTAGAGTCCTAATCCTATTTAGGAAGCCCCTCTCAGGCAAAACTTAATCTGGGTAAAACATTCCGGATTTGGCCAACACGTTTTAGAACGGCGCCCACGTACACAAGGCATCGACACGGTCTCAAGCAGCGCTTTATCAGACAGCCAAGTGCTTGCAGGGGTGCCCGGGGAGGCATCGCCCCAGTTCGGACCCGGGCACGAGCTATGAGTCCGGGTGACGCTGGTTGTGTCACCCACGGAGCCACCCGGCACGTGACGCTGCGGTGGGGACAGCGGCATCGCAGGCGCCACCGGCGATGGATTTTCACCAGCATCGGGCTCCATCGCCGCCTCCGAGGAGGGACCAGGAGCTCCAGCGCTGTCACATCCATCACCGCAGACCTTGGACACTGGGAACAAGCTGGGGGACACGATCACAGGGACAGGGGACACGTCCACGCGGGCAGGGGACAGAGCGTCACTGCACTCGCTGCACTGTGCGGCACCAGACTGATTCACGGTGAGGCTTTGATATGCAAATTAATCATTATAACTTTTAATTGAGCTAATGTAAGCATCATATGTTGCTAATTACACAATGCAGAGGGAAAAAAAAAGTGCTGTAAATTAATTTAACTGCTTAATCTAATCATGATGGCAAGTTTTGTTTTAATTACRAATTGTTGGGAAGCAGCAAAGCATCTGCTGCAATTCCATGACTCCCGTCCGGAGCATGAAGGACCCCCCACGTCTGGATGCGGGATCCCAGCCCTTCCCAACCACGGTGCCACACGAGTAACACGCTCAAGCTCGCCAGGTTCCCAGCTCACCTCCTGACACCCTCTTCTCAATCTCCCTGACAATTCCAACATGCGGAGGCAGAAATCTCCATGATTTTACTTCAACTCCTTGTCTATCAATTCAGATGAGCAAGAATCAAAAAGTGCCTTTTGAGCTTGTTTCCTCCGTGTCTTTACAGTTAAAGGAAGGCAAAAAAACAAGGGAAATGCATGGAAAAATAAAATGAGATTACAGAGAAACACTCCTGGACTTTGTCATCTGAGGTAGTGCCTGGAGCAACTTTTTACAACCAAATTAAAAACTCCGAATATTGTGTGTTCTAATGGAAACACTGATACAGCCAAGCAACAACAGCATGGGGATGTACCTGCATAATGCATCACCTTGAGAACGTATAACCAGGAGATATGTGAGGATGACAATATTCCCCATCCGACTGCACCTGCGGCGAAGACAAATACCCACTCGCTGTAACTCTGCTGGTAATTAACTAGGGAGAGTTTCCRGGAGGAGAGGACAGCTCTGAAATGTTACGGCAGACACAGGGCATCTAAAAAGCAAAGGCAATCTATTTTTTCTTATATATATTTTTTTTAAAATTTGATACACTCTCTGTTTGCCAAAAGGAGTTCCAAACAGCTCCTCAGACTCTAAGCACGTTAATGGGTTTTAGATTTTGCCCGTTATCTACATTAAAGAAAAAAACAACACGGGATTTAAAAAAATAATAACAATACCAACAGCGGGGGGCTGCTGACCGTGAAATGACAAGCGAAAGGGGGAGATTCCCGCTGAGCGGGCAACCCAACAGGGCAGCGCAGAGCTTCGTGCGGATCAGCACAGAACCCAATCCGCTTCCTGAGCTGCTCTTGGAGACCAGCTCAGCAGAGGGAACATTGCAGCCGAGCCTGCCCTGCCTGAGTGATCCACAAGCGGTCCCCAACACCTTCAGGCTGGCTGGCAGCCCCTGTATTCACATCCCCTCCTTCTCCCAAGCAAAGTTCAGCAGGCCGGGAGAAGAGCTAGGGAGAAGCTCTTTGGCGCTGCAGGGAAGGGAATTGTTCGTTTAAAGGTGCTTTTTAGGAACGAGKCCTCGAAGCGGGCAAGGCCGGACACGTCTGCGTCGTCCCACGGACGCCCCGGGCCCGCAGCTGGCAGGACCCCTTTAACACAAGGACGGGAGGAGGAAACGCTCGTTTCGGTGCGAGGAGACGAAACTTTGATGAAAAGCCAAACTCCCAAACGCCACGGGGATGACTAAGCACAAAGCCGGGCAAGGCAGGAGGCTGCAGCCCGCAGCCGGGGCGAGCCCTGGGAAAACCGTAAATAAATAAAACCAGGCCACGGAGCTATAAACGAGGACCTCAGCCGCCCATCCGCGTCCCAGTGCATCGGTACCTCCAGCTGACGCACGGGTAGCGATATAGGGGACAACCATCRTTTACCTGGAGATGTGTCACCCCTCTCTCCTGCTCCCAGACACACCTCGTACAACAGCCACTCACTTTAACCCTAAATTATCTGCCTTCTTTGGGAGAAGCAGCACAGCAGAGGAAGCAGCCAATTCCCTGCGATCTGACTTGCTAAATCTAATCAATTTTCCTAACGTAATTTGCCTAATCTAAATCACTGACCCGTGCGTTCTCTCACAGTCCTTTGACAAGGGCTGCACCAACCAACGCAAAGCGAAAACACTTCAAGCAGCCCAATTCATAGAAGTCGTCAGAGGAATTCTTTCATTGCTGTAATTAATTCTTTAAGTACCACAGTGGGATACTCTGAATTCAAACCCAGTCCAAGGAGTAATGATTATACTAACGGGAGAAGCTGTGCAGTAAATAAACGCAAGTGCCCTGCTGAAAGAGATCGTTTTCAATAGAAAACCACCATTCGGAGAGAGAACTGTTCTGGAGATGACAACTCAGGTGATRAATCCCACAGACCAGAGGCAGACGCAGCAGCTCTCAGACCCCGGTACGTCCAACTGGGCTGAGTCTGCGCGTTTTGAGGGATGCTCCGGATGGAAGCTATCAGCCCAGGGGACGTCCTTGTTCTCAGGACTCTCCGTGCAGCAGCTGTGGCTCCGTCCTCGACACTGCTCCGTCCCCACCGCGGCTCCGTCCCCGCCGCGGCTCCGTCCCCGCCGCGGCCGCCGCTCTCAGCGCTGGGCTCTGCAGCTCCGCTCAAGGCCAGGTGCCCGCCGACCCGCTCGGCTTTGGGGACCTCCCGGTGCTCCACGCCAYGAGCACAGGGAGCTGCCGGGAGCTCTGCCATTTATCACCGGGTTGGAAAACGCAGGAGACCACGAATGTTGGAGGGCTGAGGTCTTCAGGCGCCACGGAGGGTGCACAGTCCCATTCCAGAGGGCATCTTCAGGCTGSGACCAACCCCCACGCAGGCTGAGGGAGCCCCTTTGCCGTCACAGACTGGAGCTGAGAAGACAAATCCACCGCCTGCCTCCACCCAACGCAGCCCACAGCCCCTTCACCAACCCAGCCCAAAGCYTAGCTGCCCCTAGTGCCATGTTTCCTTCAGAAACATCTACAGATGGTTCTGTCTCCAGCTAAAATTCATGATATCACCTGCTTTAACTTGCCCCTTTTCATTATTATTAGAGTTGAGCCTTTCTTTGCACCAATACTCATGCTAATAAAACTTTCAGTGGACCATTCCTAGGCAAAAAATAGGAAATGAGTAACCGAGCAGCACTAAAAAGAAGAGAGAGAGGAGGAAACCTTTGTGTATTAATTCCAGGAGCTGTCAGAGATGAGGATTTAATAATGTTAGTAACTAAGCTACKCCATTATTTCAAAACACCTTGGAGGAGAATGTCTTGGTGCGAGATAAATCAGCGCGTGGCTGTAACTGCCGCCTTAGCATCTTCAGAGCATGATCTRCGGCTCGAGCCCTCTGCCCTCTGTTCTCCGAATAACCTCCAGCTGTAAAGGTATTTACACCCTGCGCTCAGCTCCTCCCTCCTTCCTGAGGGTTTCACCCCTCACCGTTTTACCAGTTGCCCCTRTTTCATAAATATGCCGAGTTAGGCTTTGTCAGGGTGCTAAGGAGGGAAGCTGTGGGCTCGGGTCATCCAATAGAGAACGACGCGGAGAAGAAAAAACGTAGGCGGCAAAGCAGGGCGGTCTAATAGACTGCGAAAGCCTCTGCCAAGGGAAGCAGCAGAAGTCCTGGTGTTGCATCGCTTAAAACCAGCTACACGCGGGAACAGACTGTGCCGAACAGTCCCGAGTTGCCGGAGATGGAAGACAGGGGCTCGGCGGCCGCTTTTGCAGCCCTCATGCCACGACGGCGCCCGCGCAGCCCAGGCTGAAGCTGGAACACAAACAGAGCGCTCCTGYGCCTTGTCCGAGCTCGTCCCGATGGGACCTGCTGCCTCCGGGGAGCCGTTATCGWCTTCTGAGGATGCCTCTGGTCCAACACGCCAACAACCCGGGTCACTGTGTGGATACACACGCCGTCCTTCTTCCACCCAGTGATGACAAACAGCAGCATCTTGTGCTTATGGGCCCTCTACCCCCAACCACCAAGGCGCTCTTCAAAACCACAGCCAAGTTTTGGACCCCCGTGGTCCTCCAGAGCAGGGAGCAGACAGGGCCCATCTCCTGCACCAAGCTCCCACCTTCCAGCGAGGTGCCCGGGCACCACAGGACCCGGATCCTCCCGCMCGCACTAGGCACAAACCCACTTGGTCCCAAAACTCTTACCAGCCTCGGGGTTTTTTTTGACTAAACCAATAGAATCGATGACTGTTTGGCTGCTCAATCCACTGGGTTGCTAATGACCCCTCACTGCCGGGCTCCATGTGCTCAAGGGTTCCCTTCCAGGGTGCACAGAGTCTGACTGTTTGGTTTACACTTTTTTAAGTACCACCATAAATGTTCATTTCAAGAGCTGCAGCATCCATCAAACAGGGCCCGTTCCCCATTGCAGCAAAGGTCTTGGTGCTAAGCAAGAGCTGGGCCGAACTGACAACTCCTAAACGGAGATATAAAGTAAATGTGCTTGTCACTGAAGCAAACGTCGGCCTCRGCAGCCCCATTGCTAAGTAACGCGGAATAGTTCATTCTTCTAAATCAAGGAAGATTCTTCATGGAAGAAATCAGAGGCTCTCATGCTACARTGCCCTGCCCTGCCCATTCCCGAATCTGAAAAATCTAACATTGCTCATAAAATTCATAAATAACATAAACGCTGTTCATCCCTCTGCTATCCCAATCAGAGAAACTGGATTTAAATCAGCTGCTGGCAGGTTTATTACAGGGCCCACAAGCAGATAAGGTCCTGCCCACCAGCCCTCTGCACTTAACACAATATAGATCTCTGCTTTGCCATCTGTTTTAGAAATATTCCCATACAACGGAGGGGAAAAAAAAAAGAAAGAAAAAAATACATCCTCACCTCTCATTTTCTGAAAGATTTTATTTCTTTGGGCAATAAGGATGACATTTACCTCCTCCTTTGCAAGAATGGTTTTCTTCCCTAAATTCCTCGCAGATTCCCAACAGCAGGTGACAAACCCTGGAAACACTGTGAGGGTCTGYGAGGAGGAGGAGGAGGAGGCTCGGGAGAGGGAGAGCAGCTCGGCTGCAGGCACCACCCCAGGACGGGTCACGGTGGTGACGCTCTCCTTGGTGGCAACACGGATTTTTACCTCCCAAATCCCTTAGCCTYCCGCAAACAGGAACTTACTCCCTACTTCTTCATTTAGCCCCATCTGAGTAGTATTTGGGGGTTATTTTTTTTCTGGCTTTTCATTCCTTTCCATCTAAGGCAGCTTCATGGTATCACCACTGGATGTCAATTTGGAGCTGCTCAAGGGCCGCTTTTATCCCTGCCGCTCCCGTCATTCCAGACCCATCCTCGTGCAGGCTCCAACCCAAGGGGAGCACAACAGGCTGCAACGCAGACAGTCACGGCAGAGGTTGCAGCCCATTCTCCTCTAGAACCACCATCATCTTCATCACCAGGAGCCCATTTCTCTGCAGCTGCAGGTTTCCTCCTGCACTGCCATGGAGGCAGCGGCACRGGGAGGATCTGGGAGGCCCTTTGGTGCTGGCACGGCCAGAGGAGCAGAGCTGCTCCACAGGCAGCTCCAATTAGTCTACGCAGTGGCCTGCAAGCTAATGGACACATCTCTGCTCTGGCCATCCCTCACTTCCACAGGGAAATTTCCTTGATTTTTGGTGTTGGTAGAAGGGGTGAAACAAGACAAAGACAACAACAACAAAGAGCAAAAAAATCAAATGCTACTTTTTTTTTTCCTCCGTCTTCCCCAAAGTTGCAGGAGTCAGGATAGGCCTTAATCACCACTCTCTAAAATTGACTCCTACGACAGACAAAATGATCAAGTGAGGAGAGTTTGGGCTGCTTTTGATCTTCGACAAACTGGGTTTCCCTGACAGACGACGCTTGCGTTGCCCCTCAATAGCCGGCTGGAAGATCGTTTCATCACAAGATTTGGGAGGAAAGCACATTTAAAAAAAAAAAAAAAGTGCGCTAGAATCTAGAGCACATCATAAATTCATGAGGCTTTCTGAATGCTGTCAGAAACAAACACGTTTACGCAAACAAAGAAAAGCTGCAAGGGTGTTGCGAGAGAAGCTCTGGATAGCACGAAGGAAATGCTAATAATTACATTGCATTTGGGACTGAAGTGCAGGCAGGTGGAGCCCCCRAAGTGCACGAACGGGCAGACCCTTCCAGGCAGGAATTGCAGGGAATTCCTCGCCAGGCACATCCGGAGCGGCTCTTTAATGACTTTGCTTCGCAGGACTCGGCGCCAAGGGGAGCAGCGTGAGCACCCGGAGACGGGCAGGCGCCCAGCAGGCACTGCCACCCATAGGGGGTCTCGGGGGACCTCTCTGCTCGTAGCTTTTGCCCACCCATCTCAGATGGGAGCAGTCTCCTCTGGGACACCAGCTGGGAAACCCCTGGCAGCAGGAAAACGAAGCATCTCCCAATGACACGCAGAGCAACATGTGTCTCCTCCTACCGGGACCTCCTTGCCCACAGGTGCTGTGGGCACCAGCCTGGCACACAGGCTCCAAAAGGGACCAGATCCAATCACGGGAAGCCATCCTGGCCATTACGGACACGGAGAGCAGCTCYGGCTCGGGAACACATCCCCAGTCCTCAGATCCCTCCCTGGACGTGGCGGGTTGTCCACACCCATCCACAACCCAAGAGCTCTCTGCCTGGGCCTCCTGGAGCCCTCTTCCATTGACACCTTCCTCACCACAGCGAGCTGCTTTAAGCACCAGTGAGCTGATGGTGCTTGGAGCGAGAGCCCTGAACCCCAATCATCCTGCGTAATGGGATAYGGCAAATTAACTGGACTTTATTGATTTTAATGCAGCTATTCTGGAATCCAAAGCCCCAGAGCCTCCACTGATGAGCTCAAGTCAGGTGTCAGGGAGCACAGCTGGGAGAGCAAGCCTGACAAATTGAAGAAAATGATCAAAAACTGAAACCGTGAGCGATGGGGACTCGGATTTGAAATGCACAGAGCAAACTGCAGCATCACAAGCTAAGGACTCCAAAGTGAAAAATGCTGCACCGGGCAAGCCACACAGTATTCCTTCTATTCCCAGAGAGTCCAGTGCAAAGTGCAGCGTAAATCCAGAGCAGCTTCCCCGACTCCAGAGGAGCCACTCTGGATTTACACTGACGGGAAGTAAAACCAGAATATCTGAAGCGTAATATTGCTTTAATGGCACCTTGAGCAAGCAGCAGGATAATAATTTCAGCCTTCTTCCCCAGCCCTCTGTGCCCCAAATCGCATCACTTTGGACAGTCATTAGATAAAATGTGGAAATCTGCACTAATGTGGAGAAATAACCGACATTTTCAACAGCTTGTACGATCACATTCTGCCAAGCTCTCGCACTGCAGATAACACAGGTCTTTCATTTCTGTTCCCGAAGAGACTCTGCATAAAAAGTACCTCCCTATTATGTGCAGTAATAGAGGGATACCTAATAAAATAAGCACAGCGTCCCTCCCCGCACACCTCCCCAGAGGCCCGGGCTTAAAGCGAGGCCCAGGTCCCTGCTCACAGGCAGGGCCGGGTGCCTCGAGGACCTCGTGCAGCAGATGAAGTTGTCGGTTTGTCCAATAAGCTCCAAAATCACCGTCCCCGAGCTGGGCGCTGCGGGATGGCAGCCGGGAACGCCGAGGCGCTYGGGAGTAAGGAATATCAGGCAGGAACGCGGGTAAATTCACCAGGTCGTTCACTGGATCCCTGTTGATACAACCCCCAGGGATGGCCCCGCTGCTGCTAGCAAGGAAACCCCCCCCSGGCCGGGGAGGGACTCGGCTGGGTGCAAGAGATGCTGCAGCTGGTGCAAGGGGCGCTGCTCRGGAGGCCCTTCTGGAGGGGCAGACCCCAGAGCAGCGCCCAGACGGGGCTCCCCCAGCTCCCAGACCCCTCTGCACGCACGGGCGTCGCACGGGGACCCACCAGGAGCCTCACGCCTGGTTACAAAGCCTAAAGGACCCGGCAGAGGTGCRGGGCGGCGCAGGGGTTCGTTATTCGCAGCTCGAGCCCGAACGCTGCCCGTCCCCACGGCGCGCACGAAGCCGTTCGGCGGGCAGGCACAGGGACCGGCACAGCGACAGCACGGTGGATTTGCTGCCACAAACTGTTGCGGAGTGGGTTTCCATATGTTTAAGCACAGAGAGCGCTGGAAAAATTACACCCACAGCCCAATCTCACCATGGTAGCTACCCACACAGGAAGGGGGGGGGAAATATCAGAGAAAAGATTATCATTAATGTGTCAAAGGGAAAGAAAATAACACAGAGAGGCAGGCAGAGCACTGTTGCTCTGCCGCTCTGAACTCTCTGCTCGGATAAAGGCAGAGGCTCCGTGGAGTAACAGGTCTTACACCGGCTATGAAAAGCTATCGCTCCTCAGGGCAGCCCTGGTGGGGCAGCGCGAGCCYCATATCCCTGCTCCTGCCAACAGGATTCCCAGGGGGAAAGTCTCCCCTCGGCTGCAGGGGCTGCGGGGCCATTTGGGGCRGGCAGAGCCAGGAACCCCCTTGTGCCCCAGCGCAGGTGACTCCGCACTCCTGTCCCTGCTGGAACGCGTCCCTGCCCCAATGCACCCCCTGCATCCCTGTCCCTTCCCCAATGCACCCCCTGCATCCCCGCATGGACAGATGCGGCCGTCTCCCCTCCCAGGGATCCTCGGAAAATCCTTGTCCTTGGGCACACGTCTGAAGCACCGGGAAGTTCCCCCACCCGTGCAGGGCTCCCTGCAATAGCCCGACACGAGCACCGTCCCACGCAGTGGGACAGGGGAGCAAGTCACGGAGCAACCCCAGCACCGATGCACCTCGATCGATCCTTTCCTAAAAACACCCCCTGGTTATTAGGWACGGCACCTGCGGGGGAGCTCCCACGCGGGAGAGGAGGGAAACGCKCCAGGACAGGAGTCCTGCAGAGACTTTCTCGGGGCTGCGCCCTGGCTCGCAGCCTGGGGACACCCGGGTCCCTGCAGAGCCCCCGGGCTGCGACCCACGGGCTGCCCTCGAGTTCCGCTGCGGGAGAAAGAAACGGGAAGGAGSAAAACGCCAGAGGCCGAAGCGGAACGAAACCCCCGCAGCCGGCTTGGGGCTCCTGTTTCTCAGGCTCCTTCACGACCCAGCGCTCCCAGGAAAACCCCCCGGAGCATCCCAGGGCCCCTCTCCCCGCGCGCCGAAGGAAACCCGCTCCGCTTCCAGCTGCGCCCAGGGAAAGCGCCGCGGGAATTATCTGACCCCCGAGCTTGAACTTCAGGGTGTTTCCCCCCCTCCTGCTTTGAGGGGGACGGAGCTGCCGAGGACCGGGAGGATGGAGGGAGCCCTGGGGACACCCGTCCCGCTGCCCCTCTCCTCSAGGGACCCCCAAACTTTGTCCTTTTCCCCCCCGATCCTCCTGCCGGGCTCTGCTGCACCAGGACAGAGCGGGGCGAGCCCAGGGCCCCCGCGCTGCCCCGCGGACACGCGTGGGTAGAGGGGACGATGCCACTAAAGAGGACACGCTGCACGCGGGGGGGGGGGCACCCAAAGCCCAGAGGGGTCTGAGGAGGAAAAAAAAAAATCATTAAAAATAAATAAATAACGAGTTTGGAAATAAAGCGGCGAGACGCGGCGGCGGGCGCGGAAACTTGCGCGTTACCTTCGCAGAGGAGCGCGAGGAGCAGCGCGGCGCCCCGGGAGAGCATCCTCCTCCTCGATCCATGCCCGGGAGTAGTCATGGTGCTGAT
>PTEX01000041.1:3427427-3489033 GCA_003342815.1 Eudromia elegans | reverse complement strand
CGGGGCGGCGAGTGGCGTGAAAACGGCTTCAAAACAGCTGGAAAACGGCTGCAAAACAGCTGGAAAACGGCTGAGCGAAGCAGGGTGCGAGGGGACGCAATGGGAGTAACCGGGCGGGAGCCGCTGCTGTGATGGCAACAGAAAAGCAGAGGAAAGGAGGGCTGACCCCCCTGCCCTCCTCCCTTGGGCCTTGCACGATTTGCAAACGCTTCCCCGCGTTTGATTTTCTCCCCTCCCTGCATAAAGCAGCTCTGAGGCAGCACACGCTGTAAGCGCGTTTGCCTCCCCAACCGCTCCTAGGAACATCATAAAAAATTTAAGCCTAATATTTAACCAATACAGMCAACAGGGAGGGGGAACAACTGCTCATCTTCAATGGAGGGGAAGGAAACGCGCCTACATGTGGGAAAACCCAACTCCTAGGGAGGATCCAGGCACACGGTAAGTATATGGGATGTGGTGGAAGCCATGGGGAGGAAAGGTGGGGAGAAAGCGCGGAAGAGGA
This sequence comes from Eudromia elegans, assembly GCA_003342815.1. Classification (NCBI taxonomy): domain Eukaryota; kingdom Metazoa; phylum Chordata; class Aves; order Tinamiformes; family Tinamidae; genus Eudromia; species Eudromia elegans. The sequence continues at coordinate 3,488,528 of PTEX01000041.1, read as the reverse complement.
GGAGCCTGGATGCCTCTGGGACCCTCTGGGACCTGTTTGGGCTGGATGAGACCAGTGCAGCCACCGCGGAGCAGAGCAAAGCTGAAGCAGTCCACGGCGGGAAGGTCTCCACAGGCAGCAGGAGCAGCCCTGCTCCCMCATCCCATGGCGTTGGGACAGTTTCCCATCCCCAGGATGCTCCGGTTGAAGAGCAGAGACCAGCCCAGAGCACTGGGGGTGCAGGAGCAGCCCCATCCTCTGCAAGGACAGGACCCAGCCTCGCTCCACACTCACCATCTCGCTGGCCTTTTATAAATTACTTACAGGACAGTGCAGTCTGCGGGGTGGTTTAATATTTTATTGTGTTTTCATTGGTCAAATGAGGTGCAAAATCCCAGAGAAGTCCRAGCCCAGGGTCACATCCTGCTCATGCAGCGCTCGGCCTTGCAGAGGACCCACGGCCRACTTGTGTGGGAGGTCACTCATACCAAATAACGCCTTGTGCCGTGCAGAGCTGTAGGAAAGGCACGAGTGTCCTCTGCCCAGTGCAAAGGGACAGCCCTGTGTGAGCCATGGAAAGACCTCGGGAAGGCCCAGGACCAGCAGCACAGGGATGCCCTCGCTTGGACCACACACTTCCAAAGGGAGAACAAACAGCAGAGAAACTGCCTCTCCTCTCCTGCTCAGAAAGGAGAGGGGGAAATTTCCACTGCTTAAATATTCAGAGCCTCTCCTGCACTTATGTTATTGTTTGCTATTTGAAAAAGTACTATAAAAGAAGGTATTTGGTGACCCAAATTGAGGRGCTCATTACAGTTAGCTCCAGCTAATTGTCAGTCTTGTATTTCATTTGGCAATTTGTTAGGCTAATTGAACAAAATAAAAACTAATGAACAATTATAATGAAGTTTATAATTAGACTCTCAGAAAAACTCAGTATGAGGATATTTAAGGCAACAAATGGTACAAGGAGGCCCATGGGGGCAACTGGGGCTTTTGGGAACTCCTTTCACTCATCCCCCAAAACAATGCTCCCCAGGATCAGCAATTCCCATCCCGACATCAATTCCTAAATTATGTCAGTCTGGCATKGTTTTAATTAATCACTAATTATATTGATGTCCTCAATACACACACCTGCCATTCATCACGATCCCATCTCYGGGAAGGAGCCCTGCGGAGAAGCAGCTCCATCGTTTGGTTGTCGCTGTCTGTAAATCCGAGCCGCTCCAAAGACACAYTCCTGACACTAAAACGGAGACGCRCGYGGGGCCGGARCACACGGAGCAGCTCATGGAGGAGCTGGGAGTCCAGGAGGAGCCAGGGAAGAACAGGCACTCAGTGCCATTAACTCCTTTTTTAAAAATGGTTTTATTTTCCTCACGCTCRGCTCCTGCATAGATTTGAATAAACTCATTGCAGTTTCCTGTCCCTCCCTGCAGCTGAAGTGAACTGAATACCTTGACAAGACACAGACAGGGCCCCTCCAACATTCCAGTTCACARGGCCAAGCAGGTACCGCTGCATCCAAACAGAGCTGCCCCAACAGAGGCAGCCACCTGGACAAGTTCTCCTCCTATTTGTGCATTAAAAACAATTCCCAGCTGGAAAAGCAGCTGGACAAAAGCAAGGSGGCAACAAAACCCTGCTCTGCACCCACACTCCAGTAGTGACACRGAGCAAAGCCCAAAGCAGAGCCTGGCACGGGGCTCCCAGCTCCAGGTAGTCAGGTCAGTGCAAAGCCCGCCTCGGTATTTGCATTTTGAGAACAAACCTGCATGGGAATCTCTAGGCCTGCTTTGGGCTCCTGCATTAATTCATGAAGTGTCATGTATCTGGCATATTTTATTATACATGAGAACGGTGCAAATTAAAATTCTCGGTCGAATATCACATTTGCACACTCGAGGCTGCCTCCTTAGGCTCCACCAAGGCTTAGAAGTCACGCTTGCTTAAACTCAGGTCACCTTTTAAACCAAGTTAGTCAAACTAGCGTAAACTCCTGCGTWGGGTCCCCAGTGCAGTTTATTTAGCTTTAACCTCTTCCTGGATAATTCAAGCTGCAGAGACAAGCTCTGGGTACTCGACCACCCACCTGCTGAGCAGCCAAAGGGCCACRACACCTCCCAGCTGGCCCAGGGTCTTGTGCAACAGCACCAGACACCTCGAAACCATTTCAGACCTGCTGCAGAAGAAATAAGTGCATCTCTGCATGTCATGGAGCTCCTAAACTGAGCTTTTCCTGGGCGGTAAAGGACAGGCTGCAGATCTCAGCCGAGTTCCTAGGAGGTGGATGAGCCTCCTCAGTGGGGCAGGACTCCCCTCTGGCTGCTCTAGGAAGAAGAGCCCCAGATAAAACTGCTTTCTGTCCTTTTGAGACCAAACAAAACCAGCCAAACCCACCCAAATGGGAAATATGCCTCTTGCGGGGGGCTTCAGCCAGAAACATCTCAGTAATCCTGGAGTCAACATGGGAAGGAAGGTGGAATCTGGGATGAGCTTGGGAATCCAGCGAGCTCCTGCAGCCCCGCTGCTTTCAAAGGCCCATCTTCCACCCCAACTGCATCAATCTCAGCCAGACCTTCAGCAAGAAGGGCAACATCAAGGTCTCCTGTATCTTCACAGCAATGGCAATTTTGACTTTCTTGACCAGCTCTTACCATAGGGCTGGTTGCCACCAAACAGACTCCTCCTCTGAAGGACATCATTCCCTCATCATCCATATCGCTGTACCCAGGCTTTATGTAGCACAGCCTTGGAGAATATAATGCAGCATATAATGCAGTGTTTCTAGTGGCACACAAAGCAAAACAAGAAATACTCCCAATCCTTGGCAAAACGCAGACTGTAAATCAATAGCTGAGAAACGCTCAGGAACCAATCTCAAAACCTGAACCAGGGAAAAACTTTCATCAGTGCAAATTCTCACCCCTTGATATCATTACAGAAGAGGGAACAAAACAACAAACAAAAAAGGGGATTTCTCCRAGCAGACTGCCAGTGGTGTGAACCTCCACACGTGGTCTCTAATGCGTGGCTGCAAACTCATTTACACTGATGGAGATGACGTTTCTTCCCAAGGACCTCACCATTTCAGTCAAGGTCGTGTGCTGGCTGCTGATAACCCTCCTGAACTCTGCAAAGCCACTTGTCAAAAGCAGGAAGGCCTCAATTGGTTAAAGCTTTCTCATCAGGGAGCACAAAGTACAGTTAAGCCCGCACTGATGTGCWACATAACCCAGTCAAACGATGCACCCTCACTGATGCTGCATCCTGGCCTGCATGCAGCTCCAARGGCCTGGGCAGGAGGCTGCTCTACCAGACTGCACCTATACTTCACTGAGATTTGGACTCCCATTCTAGCTCTGACATAATATAACACTTTGCCCCCTCTTTCTACCAAGGAAGTTCACCAGGACACCAGCTCCTTGCCCAGCCTCCCCCAAAACCAGTTCTACAGCTCCGTCTCAAAAATAAACTTTGGCTCCTTGTTAATATCTTTTAAATACTGCTTTAAACATCCTGTTAGGTGCTGACTGCTCTGCCTTGCAAGTGACATGCTTTTAAATATGTACACATTAAACTGGGAGACAACAACAGCCCCAGGGAAGCTGCGTTCCATCAGGCAATTACCTGTGTTTTTAAAAGCACAGAATAAGTAATCCACACAACCAACTGCTCTTGCACACAACAATAAGTGATTTTATCAGCTCCGCCCTGCTTGGGCTGCTGTGTTYTAGCTCATTTTATTTGTGCCAACCACCACTAACCAGGGAAATTAATTGAAATCCTAAGTCAGTGGGAGGGGAAAGTACCTGTTGAAGAGACAACAGCAGGTATCTAAGAGAGGAGATAAAACAGTGGCTGTCAACGAGTCAAGGGCAAATGGGCCATTCCCATCACTCAGTTCAACAGAGCTGCTCCCAGATTTGCAGAGGAGCAGGTCAGAAAACCACCTTGCCCAAATACCCTTAATCCCATAGGATCTGGCACTGCCAGGATCTGCAGCCAACACCATCCCCAGGACTCCAAAGCACCTGAGGTCRCTTTGTGCCCAGGCTTTGACTTTCTCAAGTCCCAGCTCCACCTAAGCCATATCAGGACCATACAAGCACAACATTATACAGCCCAGCACTGCCCTGCTACACCTACCTTTCTTGTTGTTTATAAATATAACTCTGGGAAAAACTTTGTCAAGACCAAATTATAGCTGCTAACCAAACTTTGCACACTTGTTCCAGGAGGATATAGGATTTAAAGGAAATCCATTAGCCTTTAGGCACTGCGTGTGTTCCTAATGTATCTGGGCTTCTAAACTATCTTTAATTAATGAAATATTTGAAAGTTACTTATTAATAAGTATCTGTAGTCTCTGTAAACTCCAGACATTGCGCATGAATTAAAGAACAATATAATGAAGTTTTAATGAATACAAAGTCACAGTTAATGTAAAATTTATATATAGCATGCCAAAAGGGAAAGGAACTTAAAAGTACTTTTAATCACAGGTTATTGGCAGCTGGGTAGCTCATTTCTGTACTTTTTAACAAGAGCTTGGTCTTGATATTAAAACATACATGATCCCAGCAGGCGATATTGCCTGACTTGGCACAGTGGAAAGGTCAGGTGGAAACCAGCTTTTTCATTAGCTCGTTTGCTAATGAGGCATCTCCGCATCCTGCAGCGGACCTGGAGCTGGTGCCTGTGACGCAGTCACAGACCATCAGAGGGGCAGCTCAGTCACATTTATAGGCAACTTCACTCAATTATTAGCAGCATTATTGTATACAACCACTCGAGTCCTRCTACAGCAGGGAAATAGAAAACATCCCCCAGCTCCAAGCAAATGAGTATTTGCCTCTCAGTGYTCAGATGTAGCCCTTCGAGCAGTGGTAACATACCCAACACAGCTTTTATCATCACACTGATACAGGGCAGGATTCCAGCACACTTCCCTCTGCTCCTGTTGGCAAAGCAGCCAGTCGTGCAGGTTTAACTACGGCAGCAGTATGTCCTGGCCTCTACAAAACAGGGTGAAGCTTTCAGAGCAACAGTTCCAGTGGATTTAGGTAAAAATATTACAACAAACAACAAATTAAGCTAGAAATGATTCCATGACACCCACAAGGAAAAAACCATTAAACAAGTGAAAGTGGAAACAAATATATACATACACAGGCATRTACACTTATATTAAGAATCAATTTATTTTAATTAACTCTTTATCAGTGCTGAATGCATTCAACACAATTACCAAGACACTCAAGATTTTAATGCATTAAATACTTAACCCACAATATTCACATAGTGCAGGAGATATGAGTGCCAGGGATTTGGTACAACTACTGCAATCATATTTTCTTTGTGAAAAACAAAACAAGGTTTAGTGCTTCCATTTTACTGTTTTAATATACTCCTAGCAGTACTTTTCCCTTTAAAAACTGGAAGGATACAGAGCTAGAAAACATGAGAGTCTTCCACTTCCAACACKACGTTTAGTAAAAAAGTTAGAAAACCATCAGGTTTTAATAAATGAACACACTGGAACTGTCCAGCTAATGTAACACTAGACTGTTGTCTTCAAGACAAAAAAAACCTCTGACATAGGGAAACGAAATGCTGTCCACAGCTACCRTGATGTTAACCCAGAATAATTCCAGTAAATTCAGTGTAAATAATCTGGAATTCCACCAGGACTACAGAGGTGACTGTTCTCTCACTTTCTGAATCCCCAAAGCCAGAGMGCTAAAAGCTTAAAACAATAGGAAAGCTTAAAACAAAGCAGCAATTATATTCAAGGGTACCATGAGATAGTTGAACACTGTAATAATTTGGAGTCAAGTCAAATGGATGCTGTGCATTATCATCTAGTTTAATAAAAACACTTAAATGCACATTAGGTATGAAATACTTTCATGTTCCATGGTCACATATTTAAAATTGCCACATATTCCTTGCAGTTGGCTCTAAAACATATGGTTTTAAAAAAMCCTGAATTTAGCTAAAGTCCAGTTAAAAAAAGTGAATGTTTTATGAAAGAAATATCCTATTATGAACTGCAATTTTGGCTATTGGTGTTCCAGTTTGATGGGCTGCTGACATAAATCTAACCAAAGAAGATGCATTCATCATATATAAAAAAAAATCAGAACAGGCAGGTTTCTCCATCCAGGCTGGAAGAATAACTCCAAGACATAGAGCATATTTAACCAATAAAAGGGAGCTACACTTGACCAAGCCTTTCATAATGCACTTAACRAAATATTTTTTTCTTTTAAAAGAACCACTGGTATTAAATAGAGTACTTTTTTCTTTACATACAGTATTGGTATATACAAAACCAAACACAGAACAAAAACAGATGCAAAAAAAGGGGGAGGAAGCGGCTTCAGAAATTCTGAAGCTCAGGAATATTTYGGTACAGGTCCAAAGTCTCTGGATTTGAGAAAGCTCCCCGCTGTGCAACTTCTTTCCCTGCAATTATTTCTTTCACAGCTACTTCCACTTTCTTCCCATTTATCGTATACTGAAAAACAAAACCAGCAATGATAAAATTACACTTTTGATGCAGTTGGCTTACAGAAAGATCACCCCACCAGCCACCTTGGAATTCAATCATAAAGTGTAACATAATTTCCTTCCTTTCCTATTACACTTGACRTAGGAAACAGTTTGGTGCATCACTCTAAGATTAAGTGGACTTCAAAGAGTTCACAGGTGATTTACTACTCCAAATGGGAATACTGTGAACCTGGCCAGCCTTCAGGATGAACTGGGGAAACTGCTTTGTGTCACTGACACCCTAATCAGTTCAGCACAGCTAACCCCATTTCTGCCAGGATACAATACCATCAGCAAGAGGCCATATTTTTAGAAGGAGATTCAAAAGCATTTCTGAAAGCAGCAGAAAATAGAAGGAGGTTTCCTTTCCTAACAAAACCTTCACAGAAAGATAAGAGACAGCTTTGATCACTTGGCCATGGCACATTTTACCTGAAATGTAATTAAAATTCATTCAATTGTAAATTCAGTCAAAGTGTGAACTAATTAATGATCTAAGCAGGCATTCCTGAGGGGCAGACTGTCATAAACACCTCACTGCCATCAACTTTATTCTCTAYCTTCATGTGATTTGTGCATTTTACTAGTTCAGCGTTCTATGCAGAAGCTCCGCTGCAGTCTAGAAGATGCAGACACCACCATTTAAGAGGCTCAGGGCTTCTCACACTCACAAGTTATATATGCTGAGCCTACTCCTATTCCCAACGTGTCATGGAAGAGCAGCACCTCCACAGACAGAATCCTAYCTCTATGTGCCTATGGAGGAGGCTGGTAGAACTGAACACTTTTGGCACGCTTGAACACTAGGCCATCTTCACACAAACACACACTAGGAGGTGGATAGGCATAAGAACATCAAGCATTTGGTCTGAACTCTCAAGCCATTTCTCTAAAAGCATCAAAGTTTGTGTGTGACTGGACACGAGAACCTCTGCACCCCTATTCTACAGGGAATAAGGGGTTGAGAGCTGCTGAGGAAGGTCTAGCAGGASAGAGGAGGCACAAACAGGCACCCTGACTCAGAGGTCATACAGCARTGCTGACTACCATGGAGCACTGCACACAGCAGCTCCAAAGCCAAACGGCACCCCACGCWGAACTGCAGGGCTGTGGACCTCTCCCCCTCACCTGCACAAAGACTTTATCACAGTTACTGCTAAGGCAGTGATAGAGCTACATACAAATGGATAAACAGCTGCAGAAGCGAAGTGGTTTATGAAATGATTTTACACACTTGCTCAGTGCTCCTCGCTTTCACAAGAACGTTATTAGAAAACAAGCTTACTGAAAAGCCAAAGTTAAATTATGCTTTTAATATTTTTCTTTAAAAGACTTGTGCATTCTCAGGAATATATACTTAACCCATGTATATTTATAACCTGAGAATGGACATTTTTAGGTATTGTTAAAAAAACAAAAACATGCTTAGCTGAAAAGGAGAAGAAATGAAGTTGCTAGGCAACACAGACAAACTATTTATAAAGCTCAGATACACTTTTGAGATGCTAAAATTTCCATGTATGTGGGTTTGAAGAGCAATGACAACTGCTCCTTAATTACTATTCAAGGTGACAAAGAAAAAAGTAGGCAGCATTTTCCATGACATACCGGAATGCCTTTGGTTTCTAGAATGAGGCTGGGAACGTGTCTAGCAGAGAGCGCTCTACGGATCGCATCTCGAAGCCTCTTCACCAGGTCCTCGCTGAACGTGCAGTTTAAGGCCATCTTCAGGAAGAGAATCACTCTTTCCTCCCCATCTTTGTTGTACTGCGGGACACAGAGGCTATCCGAAACCTCCTCAAAGGCTTCAACTGGAGAAAAAGGAAAAAAAACATGTCTTTAGCCAGATGCATTTGTGTTTYGTTCTGGATGCATTTTTTTTAATTGCTTCAAAGGAAATAAGTCACATTTCCTAGAGGGAACGGGAAAGGAAGACATGCTGGCCAGGCTATTCAAAAGGGGCTTCATCTAGGTGCTCTGAAAAACTAAGAAATTCCAACTATAGTGAAAATTCAGGTTTAAAATTGGATATATTTTGGCTTAGGTCATCCAAAATTTCCTTTTACACAAAAGACTTTCTTTGGCTTTTCTCACAGACCACTGAGTTAAGACCACACCATTATTGCCATTGCTGCACAGACAAAAAGAACATGTCTCATCACAGAACAACGAGTTGCAACTGGTGCCTGTGTCCCAGCTTAGCACCTTTGCACCCACAGTTTCACAGCCTTTACTGCTAGGACAGAACTGAGCTGAGAAGCACTGTGCAGCTCAACCACGGAGGCTGTACTTGATTTAAATTCTAAATTTCCCCCCACCCCAAGTTAAGCACAGAAGTGCTGAAGTGAAGCMTGACCCAGGGCAGCCACCACAAATATTCAGTTTTTCTGCCACACACAAGGGAGGCAACCCCAAACAGCACAGAGAAGATGCTGTTCCCAGGGGAACAATATTTCAACTCAAAACGCTGCAGTAGTGCAGTGGGACACCCCCCCCTTTCTAGCTCCACATGCAATCCGTCTGTTCATAGGTTAAGTTAGAGCCACATGAATATTATATAATCATTAGCAATGACAGAAAAATAAGAAGTGCCGAGAGTCTGTCTTGGGAAAGAAAAGCCTCAGCAGTTAGGCCTGCTCTTACAAAGCTGCATGAAACAAACTGCAAGACCTTTCTGATTAAAGCAAAAATCTAACGAAGAGGAATCCTACACATCTCAGCTGGTCATCTCCAGTCCTGCAGACGTTTTAGGAAGGCAACCAATTKCAAGGCTACAAAACAGTTTTACTAACAACACTAATACACTCTTAAATGAATTTTATTTGGAAAATTGCAAGTCTTTCATTACTTAATCCTTCCAGGCACCTTCACAAGGCTTACATTTCACATTTACAGTTACAGACAATGCCATAGTTCAAAGAGATGGAACRTTAATTTCATACCTATGTTATAGATTTCAGAACTTCCGAATCTTACTCCATTTGGATTTAATGTACCATCACTGAAAATTATACACAAACAAAAAGAAGCRTTAAAATGTAATTAGAGTTTGATGAAAAGAAAAAAATGATGCAATTAAACAAGTCTCTTAATATTTCATACAGTGAATATACAGGCAGCCACATAAGAAATGGATTTTAAAATAAATTGATTTCAAATGTCCTTTTGCTCAATAGAATTAAGTATTACAAAGAACCTTAACATTCTTTCACCTTTCCTACCCCCTGTCCCTTGCAACAGTCCCAGACAGGTCCAGTGATGCTTCTCATTTAAGACCACAAACACACACCCAAGCCAAGAGACCCCAGTACACCAGCACATTGCTATGGTGTGCAATAAACATTCCAGTCTTGTCAACCACAAGTCTGTCAAGCAGGTTGGCTTGTGACATTGCTAGGTACAACTAAGACACTCGCTCAACTTGGGTTTGAGCTGCAGCTTGTAAATGCAAGCATAAAATTTAGCCTCAGATGTGATCTTGAATTTCTCTGACCTTTTTAAGTGAAGCACAAACCAATATCTGACCTTCTGTAAATAAGCTGCTGTGCTCTAGAGCAAATCAATGACAGAGCCAAGAGCAAGAACCAGGTTTCCTCATCTTCCAATCTGGGCTGTGCTTTATTGCCTTTGACATTTCTAATATRTGATCCATCACTATAAACCATGCAAAACAAAATCAAGTACAAGATCGGCTTGGATTCACACATGTAGAACTGGTCTATGGCTTTGAAATGTGTGGCTTTCTCAAGTCCAGCTGTTCTGATCAACTTAAGCATTGAAATTCACATCAATACTGAATTTACCACAACAAATATAATACTAAGAGACAAGAGACTTTGTTTCAAAGCCAAGATTGCAAACTTTGGCACCTGCTTACTCTGAACACCTTCACCAAAATACTATACCTGCGACCCAGCATGACAATTCCTCCAGTCTTTGGATTAATTTTGCAGTAATCACCATGGGCCCAAACACCTATCAGAAAGCAAAGGTTAAGCAGCTGGTTCTTATTCCTCCAGTTACAACAGACACTTGTCTAACTCCCCTAACTTAGGATTCTTGCTGTAAACTACACAAAAACAAACACATCAGCTACACTTGAGAACTACCCAGAGCAAATGAAGTTCTCCTTGCTTCACTGTGCAAACAACTCATACTACATATTACACATAGCTGGCATACATATGAGAAGAATGAACTATTTTGGTGGAGCAGGMAGTTTTCCACACAGGTAAAACTTCACCAGTCTTTCCTGACCCATTGTTAGGATATACAAAGCAGCAACCTCAGGGTTTGCACTACAAGTTTCAGTTGAGCAGTTCCTAGAGAACTTATGTACTTGCTGGCATTGGTCTTGATTTGTATTAATGTAAAGTCAAATTTTACTCTTCAGAATTGGCATGATTTTTCTTTTTTAAAGACTGAAACCACCACAGCAGTGTGCCACAAACCAAYTCTTTTCAGTTTTCATAAAGAAAATAGCACTCAATCATTTAGGCACATGTGTACATAACCATTCCTCATCTGAACTGCAACAACTTGAAACCCATTTAACACAGGGAAAAAAATGAGTTTCTAGCAGACTCCTCAGCCACAAAGATTCCAGTCTAACAATTGTCACCATGATTTTTTGCCTTTTAGAGCTGCTGCTGTCAGGCTCAGGTGCAGACTGCAGCTTCCCTATGGATGTGATGATTTCTTTCTGTTCCTCAAAGACCCCTGTAGTTTTGATAGCCACTTAGAGAACGTGGACTGTAACTGACAATACCCAGCGAAGAGGAAATTGATGTAAAGCTTAATTCCACACCACAAGCTTGCAAAGTGGTACTGCATCTGTGTGCTGGAAACTGCTACTGCAGCGAGACACTCCACACTGTGCTTTCTACACAATCTTACAACRTTTGTGGGACAGCAGCAAAATTCAAAATACTGTACTTTCATTTGAGAATGACAAATCTGTGTGGAAAAAACTGCCAAAAGACATTTTGAAATGTATCAAGGTTCCTTCTGACAAAATCTTATCAGGTAAGAAAGTAAGCCACATCAGGAAAAGCTAAATCTGTAGTAGAATCCCAGATTTAAGTGAATTTTGGTAGGCATTTTGACATGAAATTCTTTCCTCWTGAAAAGAAATAACTACAGAAAATCCTAAACAATTTGACAGAACACTTGCTAAARTAATGCCTTAAACAATTTAACAGTTTTGAAAGATAGGGGTCAAAGAATGGAACATCAAACAAGTCYTGACTATTTCTACTACTATTTATAGCAGAAGGAAGCACTCAACACATTTAAATCAAACTCTTCATTTTTTCCCGTATGACTGTCAGCTCCTGATATACATCCCATTTCTCTTGTGAATGTAGTATTTTGCTGCTCTTCATAAAAATATTTCCAACCCCCCAAAGCAGCAACTTGAGGTCTTTTTGCTGTAAGGCCCTGCCTGGTAGGCAGCAGGGAGCTTGGTGCTGCTGTGCCACACAGGCAAAGGTTCCAGATAGGCAGAGTCTTACACAGCTACAGAGAAGAAAATCTCTAGTCCTCAGGGTATCAGCTCCTTTACTCTTAACAGSACTGGCAGACTGTGCTAACGCAGACTATGCACTGCTGACAGGGCACAAGTTTAAACCCAAGCCTCATGCTAACCTTATCTGTCCAAGGAGAACAGGAGCAAAACAGCACTGGAGCTTTCTAGAGATTCTTATTAAACTGCTCTGGACCCAAATTCAACACAAAGCACTAGAAAAGAGTTACTTGTTAAACATGCCTTGAAGTTTTCAACCCTAGAAATCTAGGTACAAGGCTGCTATTGGTGGGCAAGAATAAACCTGCACTTTCCTAGCAGCAGTCCCACAATTTACATTTGTAGTCAGTTCAAGCRATGTCCAAAACTTGTCATTACATACCTGGGAATTTTGAAAAATAGGCTTTCCTGTATTTGCTTCCATTCTCGTCATTCCAGAAGTGTGTAGGTTGACAGGGAATTGGCTTTGTACAAACCAGCTCTCCACTTTCACCCCAAACTGGTTTGCCTGTTGACAAAGAAAGAGTTAATCAGCACAAAAACCAGAGGCTAGAATTTGGACTAATATTCTGTCAGAGGAAAGAAAAAGGGGGCTTTTTTACAGTGGTAATTTTCCACTAGAGTCCTGCGCAATCCAGATCAAATGGATCCAAATTCAGGTTTTATGGAACACATTTTGACAGTGAAACCACTCCTTTATATTAGCAAACTGATAAGTGAAACTTCAGGTTACATTCCCTATACCAGTCTCCTATCAYGGATCAAATCTGACAACCATTGTTTCATATATTTAAGTAATAATTACCTTCATCATTCCATGCTTCTATAGCCATTCCAAGATTTCTGGCCTGAATTTCTCCTTTGTAAACTGGAATTGTAACATTCTGACCCATAAAACATGAAATTATATCTGTTCCACCTGCAATAAAGGAAGCCCATTTAGAACACACAGTGCTCTTCTGAAAATCAAAATGGAAAATTATGTGAGAATCTGGAACAGCAGACTGGCACATTTGACAAATGCATCCAATCCATATTGAACAGCACAGAATATACAGTCAGTATTATCTAAGATGTTGTATAACTTGTAATGAAAGAGTGGTTTCATTCCTCACTATATATGCAAGTCTTTGTAGCGAGGTACACCCTCTGTACAGACTCCTTAAGGTTTGGCTTATCTTCCAATAGTTTTATATCAATATATATTTTTATATTTAAGGAAAYCTTAATTTACTTAGAAATGAGAAAATTAACAGGCTCTAGCTTACATATTTAAGATCAGTTGAAAGTGGCATTACACTTCATTTTGTTTTAAACTACTCCAGTTATTCTACTCAGTATTTACTTAGTTTGTATTTCCTTTTCTCATTAGCACAGTGGTATTGTTCAAAAAAGCAGACTAATCCTTTTAGCTTTAATTATAAGAATATTCCTCCRCATTGAAGACTATTCATATCTACACTAAAAATCTAAGGTTTAGAACTATTCTTACTAAAACCAAAGCCAGAGATGATTTCAGTAGCAGAACAGCCAGCTTAAATCAGACCAAGTTAAAAAGTCCTTTGAAAAAGTTAATCCACACCGCACAGTGGAATGAGGAGTTCAATGGGGGAACTTATGTGAATAGAAGCTGCCTCCGTTAGCACTGCTCACAAACTGCACAGCATGTGGGCTTGATACTTCTCTAATTACATAATTTACAAAAAAAAAATCTGTCTGCAGTGCCAATTACTTGCCACAAAAGAACTGAAATGGGAACATGGAGAAACCTCTCCAAGAGGTATTTCTTGTTGAAGTCAGCTATTTGTAGAATAGTGTATTCTGTAGGCTAATAGACTTTCCCTGGTTTCACTTTGCCATCCCTTAGGACAGCCAGTCAAAATAAATGAAACTGTTTAAACCTCCCCCCCAAACATTTACTGTCAGAAACATTCCACCTTAAAAGCCTCTGAGTGCACCAGCTTCATTACAGCATGCTCGAGAGAGACAATTTATTCTAGTTTAACTATAACCAAGCACTAGTGATCCAAGCCTAGGCTTCCTAAAAACACACAGCAGCAAATACAGAGGAAATGCACAGGCCAGGAGTAAATTAGTAAGAGACTCATGGCACAAAAGCATCACCTGAAATGGATCCCAGTAGAACACTGCTTTTTATGTGTTTGTAGACATACTCGTAGCTTTGCGACTTGAGGGGTGATCCTGTAGACAGTATAGTGTGGAGTGTCTGAAGATTGTGTGTTTCACCTTAAAGAAAGAAATCAATGAATACGGTTAAGGGGKTTTTTTTAGTGTTTTGTAACTATTCATCATTACAATCCAAAAAGTTGTATAAGACACTCGACTTATTACCTGTGATCAAGATACAGAGCTAGAAGCCAAGAGAAAGGCAAGGGGCAAGGTAGAGAGGATTTAATAGCTTTTTGGAGCTTACATGGTTTTAAATTTTTCTCTTCTAGTACAGCCAGCCACTTTGCACCTGTTCCAAGGATGGTGATCCTAGAGGGAAAAAGTTAAAATATTTTGCAATTTTAAATATGTTATGATTCTAAAGACCTGCAGCCTCCCACTGCAGTAAGCAGAAGCTGTAGGCACTTGCACATTGATTAGTCAATAAGTACTTCATCTTAAAGCTTTTTATGTGCAAGGCAAGGTCCTTTTCAGCAGTCAAAGTTAGTCAAATCACATGTTTCTGAAGCTTTGAAACATTTAATTCTACCTTTAAATATTAAGCAAAGCTTTCCCACCTCACACAAAACATTCATTTTCATTTACAGAAATATATAACTGCAGAACACTCCAAAGACATCACAAAATGTTATAACATTTGCTTGCTTAATTGGCCATAATTGCCACTGAAGTTAACACAGAACTGCTGCCATGTCATACTCACATATCAAAACTATACAATTTCAGAACATGTTTAAAAAAATGAATAATTTGTTCTGAAGACAGCATCCAATGATTTTCTTAGACATAAATTTACAGCAGTGGAAGCTGAATATGAGCTGCAGATGATGCCTAGCTGAACAYGGAATTTGGCCCAGCTAACTGAATAAATGACGACTGACCTTGCAAAGAACACATTCAGAGCAAGCTTTCAATATATGGCTGCACACTGAATTCTACCATGGTGAGAAGATTCAATGAGAGTCCCTATTTGGCTGCTCATTAAAATAGTGTGATTTTATATTACCACAGTCACTGCATGAGTTAATGTTGAACCATCACAGTTAGCATCATTAAAACTGAGCAGACCATTCTGTCTCCCTGTTACACATCACAGGTCTTTATGACAATGCTACAAGCCTCAGAAAAAACTATTATATAGGGCACTGAAACACTGAGGGTATACTGTGAAATGAATATTTCAATTGGCATAATAAATAAAACATAACTCAGACGGTTGCCTATTTCTCACATTTGAGAAATCAGGAACACAACRTTTCTTATTTTGGTACCTAGCAAAACAGTGTGGAGAATAGCTTGGGTATTAGCAGCACASTGAGCACTGCATAACTGAGTTGTTACAAACTACTCCAAGACAAGATGTCCCCATCCTGGAAGATCCAGAGACCCTGAGGTCTGTTTCCTTGGAATGCACAAGGCAAACCATCTTTCTGTTGAACATAAGGACTGCAAGCCTGGCTTTCYAACAAAGAAAATTGTTTGGGTAATTCTGTATCTTAAGCGCTCTTCAATTTGCCACAAACATTAGTATTCCTATGACGCTGCATCAAGCCAAGCGCCGCTCTACCTATTATTTTTTAAATATGCATTTGACTATGTAGAAAAAGACAAATGAATTGATCTAAATCCTATATAGGAAATGCAGCTCAGAAGCATCTTCTTCTCACTCCTAGACACCCTTCCAAGAAAACTCAGAAAAACAAACTGCAATGCTGTTAGTTACTCTTCCTAATAACCCAGGGAAGAAAAAGAAACTCAAAACCAGTATTTCAGTTTGAAAATATTAAACTGTTTACAATAATCTGTGGAGCCTAATCCTTATCTATATTAATTTAAAAAAACTACTAAGCTCAAAGAGAATCTTTGCCCTGTGCTTTAAACAAAAATGCTCTGCATGACATCAGTTTCACCAGGAGAAAAGTGAAATTTAAGATCATTGAACAAAAGTAATTTTCAGTACWCTTAGCAAGCAGAGGAAGGAAAGAGAACAGAACTTTAAGATGTCACTATCAGAATTTGAAGCAAAGGTTTTTCTCCCTCCCCTACTCTCCTGGTAAAAGTGCTAATCTGATATCTTTGCTGATCATCTTAAAAAAAAATCTTGCTCCTTTTCTGCTAACTCATTTCATATTAGAGCAATAAGCTCATTCAAGAGAATTTGTAGATCAAACAAGCAAAAGAGTGCACAGAACACGGGCAATGCATCAGTTCAACAGAAGTGACAAACCAAGATCCCCRTATCTTTACTTCTACTCAGAGAACAAGACTGAAGGTAGACTAGCTTGAAATAGCAATACTGTGTCAGAAAAGGAAACAATATTTGAAAAAATACCAATATATGATGTTTTCCTYGTCCGTTTCGGTAGATGACAGTTACTTAAGAGGCTGTCACCCTTTGTAACTAGACTGTACCTGTCTTTACCACAAACAAAATCACTTTATGCACTGATGTATTTGGCACATAAGAAAGCCCAATGGGAGCCCACAAAAGTAAAATGGTCCTTCAGTTATGTACCACAAACATATGAGCTATTTTTATCCTGCTGTAAAATTTTACTTTCCTTCCATGCTCCAGATTATTGCTGATTTTATAGATGGAATATTCATCAATGCTTCCCTGCTTATTTTTAAACTTTGACACTTCCTCTACAACACATGTAGTGGATACAGCCTCCTATTATTATTTCCTACCCAACGCTGTACTCCCCTGGGATATCTGTTGGGCAGTGGCTAAATACAGTTCATTTGCACAGAATTCTAATACTATCTACTGGAGTAATGACTGTCCTTCATTAAGATATTACCCTGACAATACTATACAAACCTGATATGCAGAGGAAAGCCTAGGATGTGTACAACTAAGGTATCCAAACATGCTGAAGCTCTTTTTTAATGTAACATATGATTGAGTTGGGAACAGACTGCATTATGAAGTACCACACAGATGGCCATCCCTTTTAGCACCAGATTACAAAAGTGCGACATGCAGACACATTTGAGTTATCTTCACTTGCTTTTGGCATGCAGAAACAATGCTTAAAAATAAGTTGTCTTACTTCTTGATTCCAAATTTTTGCCTAGGGGCTTTTTAAAAAACAAGTCTTTCCTCTGTTACTGGCAGGATTCTTAATAGATATTGGTTTTCAGCCATAACAGAAAAAGCCAAAGTGTCACTACTACACAGTACAAAAGAATGAACCTTTAATTATTAATTAGCAAGAGTCAGAAAGTAAGTCTTTTGGTACTCACTTGCAATCACAAATGAATTAATTTTAATTATCAAATAATTAAAAGACTATACTCATCTTTTAGCTGAGCAAAATCATACAGCTCTTTTTTTATACTCAGTCAGTAAACTGAGAAAATTTTTAAAAAAAAATCAAAGTTTATCCTGTACACTAAGTAGTAAAATACCACTAGGGTTTTACAATTATTTATGTGATGGCTGCTATTTCTCTAGGCTTTGAGAGAGGGCACTGTGAACATTGCTCAAGGAACTGCATAAGACAATGAATGGCTTAGCAGAGAGAATTAGGCATTATAGATTATAGAGCAAAATATAAAAATACAAGAAACCCTGCCGAGCATTTCCAGTCAATTCACGTCTTTTAAATCAAAGTGCTATATTCAGTGCTAGGCTGAGCCATTTGAAATAAAGTATTCTTATTTCTCAAGTTCTGAGTGCACTGAGAAATTATTCTTCAGATCACTCCCAATTACAGCCTTTTGAAAAGGCTGCTCTTGAAAACTGACTATTGAACCAAAATTCTTTGTATGCTTGGAATCCAAAAGCTTGAACCAATTTTGAAACAATTGGCTCTTTGTCTCTTCTGGTCTCTCTCAAAAGCTGTTTTATCACAAAATTTAAAAAGCAGTGTGCTTAAAGTTAAGCCAGAAGAAACTGTCATGTCACAAACTAGTTTCTAACCACAGGAATGACATCCTTAATGAGGCTGCATGTGGTCACTGTAACAGCAGTAAAGACTATTATTGTTCCATTTAATCTTGTTTACATACCCTAGTCTGTCAATCAGGTCCCAGAGCACATTGGGCGATGGAACCAGAGGAGACCCATCGTACAAAACCACCGAAGCTCCCGTAGCAAGTGCAGTCACTAACCAATTCCACATCATCCAGCCAGTCTAGAAAAGAGAAAATACCTACATTAGTTTCTATCTTTGTCAGCCACCTGTCAACTTTGCTGGCAGCTCCACCACAGCACCAGGAATACTGCTGTCAAATGGTGGAAGTAGAGTTACAGGCAACTAAAGAATATGATGGACAGGCATGCCTTCCAGCAGAATCACTTTCTCCTTGTCCACATATAAAAAGGTGCCATCTTTCCCCTACCTTCCTTGTCCAAAAGTTTTCCTGCTTTAAGGGGTCAGTTAAACAGTTCCTGAGTTTATAGCTATTTCTAATGATTACCACTAGATATTATCTAGGAGACAGAAAATAAGGCCCAGATCACTTTTAATCCTTTCACCTGGTCCAAGACTAGATCTGCTACACACAAATCTTTCTTGATGGATGATCATTTAATTTACCTCTGAAAGCAGCTTGTGAGATGGGGATTCTAAACATCCCTATACACATATCTTTAAATCACAAATCAAAATACAGCACAAAATTAAAGCAGTTATGAGTCTTTTGTGAAGATAACACTACTAGCCAGGTAGTGGTAAGTTCAGAAAGGAACTCAGGAGGATAGACAGCCTTCTCAAACTGTTACAGTGATAGACTGCTGCAGAATCACATTTTTACCACATTAGAAAAACATTACTGAATCCCTACAAAGATCAATATAATTTCTTCCTTTTCCTTTACTCAACTCCTAGCTATGTATCATCTTTTTTCTACTCAAGACAGAAACCTCATCTTCAGCGTGGTCCAGCCTTGCATGATGCAGAATGGTAAAGTTTGATGAGTTTTTTTTAAAAACTCAGTTTAGCAGATTGACCCCTTAAAGAATTAGAAATACATAAAAAATATTTGTAGGTTTGTGAAAATTCTCAAATCTTTACAAGAAAAACATAAAGAGTCTTTTACAAATGCCTCAATAAGCCACACTTGCCGTTGTATAGTACATAATAATGTCACTGCTGGTCATGTTGCCATGAAGAATGTGTTCCTTCAGATGCTGTATTAATGTACCCTGAAAAAATATAAAGCGAAAGAAAAGCGTAAGTTCACATAAATGAAGAGTTCTGACAGCACATCAAGACTTCTGAAAACTAGTGCTGCTGCTTCACTAAGTCATTTCACTGCATGACAAACTAATATGGCTGATCTAAATTAAAGATGTTTTGCATTTTTGTGAGGAGCTAAAGAGGAATTAAGAACCTCACACACATGAAACTGTTGAAAGCAAACAGATTACAGATACACATTTCAAATGAGAAAGGAAAGTCATAAAACTGCTGAATGCTTTGGGAGAAAAGGAAAAATGCTAAACAAAAATAAAGGAATATATTGATTTTTTCTTTGAAATTCAAACAAACTAGATCTGAATTTACACCTGCTACTGCTTGAATACACTAAGCTGTTGCAATGCTGCCATCTAGCTACATGCTACTACCCACATTTTCAATTTTTAAGCTCAGGATTTAAAAACACTACGACTAACTTAATTTCAGGTCTTGCCAGAAGAATTGCATGTGTTTAACATAATTATTCTACATATAAAAGTAAGTACATTGCCCCTGCAGGAGAATCTTAAAGGAGCCACAGAAAAGCAAAGCTGTATTTTAAAAGTCAAATTCAATTAAGCATTGGCTTCTCTATTTAATTGTTATTATTTCACAGTTGGAATATATATATTAACAGTGAATTTTGGTAGAGACTACGACCTATTCCTCCAAATCCTGTTAACATTTCCATCTGAAAAGTGCTGTGGTAAAAGGCATAGCCATTCTAAAGAGCTTAGAGCCTAAGATGCTCTCAAGTTTATTTATAGGACTCATATGACCCTCAGTATAAATCCTAAGCATTTAGCATCCCATGGCACAGACCTGCCAGCTGATAAAAGAGCTTCTTGGCCTGCCTCTTTTTCTTGAGCTTAATATGATTGATACAGTGCCAAGCACAGGGAGCATCAAAACTCACAACCATTAGGTGCTGCTGCTGCCCAGCCACTGTCCACCATGGAGCAGATCCTGCTAAGTGCTCTAATAGCTCAGAGATAGCAGTACCTTAAGGTAGCAGGTCCTGCTCTTGAACCACCTATTCTCTCTGCACAGCATCCAGAAAGGTTGGGATAAAAAAATCCTTGTGAGAGAGTGAGGATGGGATGGCAGGCCTGGAGGGAGAGATCCTGAGGATAAGCAGAAAAATTGCAGAGTCCTCCCACAACATTCGAGGTGGCAGCTGGACCCAGTTTACAGAGCAGAGAATTTCATGCTCAGAAGCCACCAAGCTGCCAGGATGGGGCAAAGGGATGTTGCATGAGAGCAGGGAAGCCAGGCTGCACCGGAGAAAGTATTTCAGGACTGAGGAGCTAGAAGGAATATGTAGTGTGTACTCTGGAAAGGCAGAAATACTACAGCCTGACAGAAAACTAAGGCATATCCAAACATAGTAATTTGCCTCTTACTACATAAGCAACCCATAGTAATTATATGAACCCAAGCCTTAGGAGTCCTTAGGATAAACAGAAGTGAACTGATCATCTCTGTTTAGAGACTCATGAATGTGAAAAAGCTACAAAGTCTATGTGAAAAGGGGCCCATAGGAATGACATAAAGGGGAAGAATGGGGCAGGTTTTTATAACACAGGAGAAGCAACTATTTGTCAATCTTTGGAGAATTAAAGAACCCTTCAAATGTACTTCTTCAGCATAAACAATTCTTCAGAACAATAGAGCTTTGCTTCCAAAACCAGAAAAGCATTGCTCCCTCTGAGGCACTGCTTGTTACATCTTCAGTGATCCATCTTCATTTTCATTATTTACATGTTACTTTCACTATGTGCCACAAGAGAACAGAGTATGTGCAGAGAAAATAGACTAGAACCATACTGCAGAATGCAGTTGAGTTATAAATTTAGAGTAAGCTGCATATTAACATCAATAAGAAGATCAGTACAAAAAAGCAACATTAAAATGTACTGTGAAGAGGCAATAAAGTTTTCACTGCAAGGCCACTTTTGTGTATTAACCATCAAAACTTCAGTGAACCTGAGGCTGGAAAAATGRTGAAACAAAGACCACAGGCAAATTCTGCTTCTGTTGAAATCAATGAGAAACCTCTTATTTAGGGTATGACAGAAARAAATAACAACCAAACCTAAGAACAGCCACAGACAGAAACAGAAGAACAGAGGATCCACTCATGTGGGTAAATCTAAACACTTACTTCCCTGGATTTTATGTTTTTTGCCCCCCATTCAAACTGGCACATAAAGAGCAGGCAAACCACAGAAGCCCATGACAACAATTTAGGTTTAGTTCAGTCAGTTATGCACCTCACTTTAAGGAAAACAAGACAGAAAAAAAAAATCACCCTTCAAAAAAGGAGCTACAGAGATGTAGAGTATAAACATGACTAAGGGCAAACTAAGCAGCCTTAGATATAACATGGAAATAAACTTCGCACCTAAGCCCCACTGCCTGCTCTACATCTATGTTTTTTATCTCCCTGCTGTTTACCATGCATCACTGAACTAAACACCTGCCCTTTTCTTCCTAATCCATCTCCCCAAGTACTTAACCAAAGGGTCTAAAGCTAGCACAGCTTCAAAATAGCTGTCAAACTTCAAGCTACACTTCCTTCCTTCCCCACAAACCTAAGACTTGTCTCAAAGGGGCCTTTTTATACATCACACACTGCCTGGTATGATCCCTTATTGACAGTATATAAAGCAGAGTGTATACAGGCAGCATGGGAAATGTCTGTGGGGAAATTCTCCAGTTTTTGCCATCAAACAGGAGATATCCACACTATGGGGCTAGAACCAAAGGGACGCTGCCCCAAGGTTACCCAGACAGCCCTATCCAATCTCACAAGATCCTCATCCTGGCTTGGAGGAACTAGCTAAGGCAATGGACACTGACACTGCACAGTAGTTGCACCATTTCTTATATAATTCTCAGTTGTGCCTTTGTGTCAGGCATTGGTCCCCATAAAATCGCTGGAGTCTCTGAAGGATTCCTGAGTTAGTTTATATCCGTTTTAACTTATATTTGCCTTCAACCACTCACCTGGAAAACAGAAGTTTCAAGTTACTGAAAACCTCTCAGCAATCTACTCTTCCTTAACAATTATGATATTAAAAACTGTTAAAGGGAAAAAATTGTAACCCAAGTAATCATATATAAGACAGTATAGTTCTAGGAGGAAGGACACATACCCCTGCTGAATGGACCATGCATTTCGGTGCCCCCGTGGTGCCTGATGAATACATGATGAAGAGAGGATGGCTAAAAGGCAGCTGTTCAAACTCCAGCTGGGGGGCCTGGTCTCCTTTCCCAGTAGCAAGGAAATCTTCTAAAAAGACACTGCATAAGAAGGAAGCGGGGAAACAATCAGGTTTGCTCGAAAGCATTACTCCACCCCATATCTCCACATATAATAGTTGTCTAACAAGGTACCACATACTTCATATTAGTTTTACTCCTACTCTATTTCTGCTCTATTTGAATCACTACATTGTTTCCTGTTTTTACTTTAAAATAAAACATTAGTATAACATTAAGTTGTAACACAAAAGCAAGCCTGCAAATCTGCATCTATAACCAGCTGCTACCTTTAACAGCTTGAYCAGAGCTTATACGAAAAGTCTAGAAATCAGATTCAGAAGAGCTTATAAGCTTAGGCTCAGCATCAACTGAAGCTGATTTTATGTATTCTGTGCGGCATTTCTGTGCTGTGTGCCCGATTCCTCAAGGCCTTTTTAGCTCAAGCACAGTGGACCACTTCAATTGCAAATACCATACACCAAAGCATCCAAGCTCTGAGGGCAAAAAGGAGATACCAGGGTATGTTTTAAAAGAGCAGAGCTCAGATCCAGCAGCAGCAACATCATCTCACTTTTTCCTATTGCAGAGATCCACACTTTGCCCCTTCACTAGATAGAAAAAATTGCCTGTACAGACATGAGGAACTTTGGAATACCAGATAATGCAAGACCTACAGCAGGGAAAGGTGGTCTGTATTATAGACACAGCAACTGCCAAAGCAGTGTGGCAAAAGCTGCCCCTGCAGTACAACCAGAAGAGTGTTCCAGCAGACTCAAGGAACAGCTGAATTGCCAACAGCTCAAGGAGCAGCTGAATTGAACAGCTGCACAAAAATACACTTAAGTTTAAACTTGGTCACCTTGTGTCTAGCAACCATGCAATTACTACACTCCCCCCAAGGTTATTACAGAGAGAAGAATTTTCAGAGTAACAGAGAAACAAAGGAGAAGAAAAAAGGAACACTCTAGGCTGATTTTTTTGCTGGATTTTATCAGCTCATGACACATTGAGCGACTCCCTAACTTCAAAAGGAAGAAGGATTGTCATTTTAGACAGCTGTTGAGATTTGGACCCAGTGGAAATCTATTAATTCTGAGATGAGATTTTATAGAAAAATACACCTACAGTTAAATTTCTGTTATTCAGTAGGAAGCTGGACCCACATCAAGAAATTTGGCTAAATTCTGGCTTTCACAATTCAAGACATCAGAGAGCTTCAGTACATATGTCTATCCCATCTTTAGCTGGTACAGTAGCAACTTACAATCCTGTTTTACTCCATTACCTGTTTGGAATCCTAGAAATATCTATGGTTTCTCTTGAGGAGACATATGGAATCACCACCACTTTTTTTAAATCTGGAAGTCCTAGAAGAAAAAAAAAAAATTACTGCTCTCACTTACATAAGCCAAAGGTCTTTTCCAATTGGACTGTACAGTGGAATACACTGAGCAATGGACATACTTTTAAATATTAAGAAATCCCCCAAAACTRTTTTAACCTAAATAAGATTTCCTCATTATTGCCACCCTTTTTATTTAAAGAGACAGGCATAAATCAACAAGTTTTAGTTCTGCATGACCCTCTTCATAGCTTTCAGTAAACACATTACCTTAAGAAAAGCTCAAGCAGCACTATTCCTTGTTCCCCCCYGACTTATGAGGTACAGGCACTGATATTTAAACTAAACTAGGAGAAGACTGCATTATAATTAAGCAAGCAAAAGACTGGCYATTTACTCAAGTCAGTTCTGCCTTTCTAAGCAGCACCCCTATCCATGGGACTAGTGTAAGGAACGGAGGACAGGGGCAAGCAGAGGTGGGATTTCTGCCAGCGACAGTGCAAGCTTTGAGCAGAGCACAGCTGAGGTGAGAGGGCATGCAGTGAAATACCTTTGACCACACTAAGCAGTTTTTCCAAGTGGTTATGTTCTTTGCCATTGTATACAACAGCTTCAACAGAGAAGATGAGTTTAGGCTGAATTTGGGAAAACCGGTCCAGTACACCCTAAGGACAAACAAGAAAAAACAGCTTAAWAAGTAAACTGCTGAAACAGGAAAACCTACTGGTTGCTAAAAGCAAATCTCATTTCAAGCAAGGAACAAGGAYAGAAACCAGCAGGAGAACTGTTAGAATTCTTGCCTACTTGTGTCTTTTGCTCACCTGAGATCTTCAAGGCACAAAAGGTTTCTCACATCATTTTTCATGACCCCCCACATCCACCAATCAATAACAAAGGCAAAATCCCCACAAAGCATCACAGAACATCATTCACTGAAGGACCAAGTTTACAGAAGTATCTAAGCATTCAAAAAATCATCTTGAAAGAGACTTAAAATTCATCTAAAGACATTAAGTATCTGTGAGGTGAGCAGGAGTTCAGAACTACTTTTTTGAAGGTTCCCAAGGCTCCTATTTGTGTCTTCAGACAGGTGCTCCACACACCCTTGTGAACTGCCCCCAGCGCTACTTCAGGGTACTAACAGTTTGTTAGTTTTCATGAAAACTACTTTGGAAAACCACATTAGACTTCTGGAAGATRCATTTTTATATGGCAAGGTGGCACTTCACATGAATTCACACCTTTGCTCTTGTAGGATAAAGGAAACTTCCACTGCTTTTTACCAGCACGCCCAGATACTGCAAGCATGCAAACACCCCACTAGCAAAACTGCCAAGGTTCCTTTAGCACCTTTGAGTTCAGGACATATTCAAAWGCTAAATTTTCAGGTGTCTTCTCCAGTTAAGACTGCTTTAGGCACTTACTGCAGCTATTACCACGTTTTGAAGAATTTTGTTTGGACGTTTCTTTTATTTTTCCCATACTCTGCTTACCACAGTCTTCTAGTAATAGATCTTTTCATATTMAACAGTAAAAATCAAATCCTCTTAATAAAAGCTCTCAACATTTACGCTCATTTCTCTCTAGCTGTATTACTTGAAACATTAAGAACCAGAAGATTACTCARTACTGAAAAAACTGTCAGCTGTTCGAGAACAGAGTCTCCTTAATCATGTTGCCAGACTAGACTTTAGTCACATGCTTTTTCTTCCTAAAACCTCACATCCTTATATGCATCTTGGTTGACCTACTTCATAGCTAAAATGAGAGTCTAGTTATAGCCAAATTAAGAGAGCAATGCGAGAAAATCACAACCAGCGAAACTATTAAACATCATTTTCCCATGCTAGGCTAATCATAGATACAAGAGAGTCTACTCCAGAAGCATGCAGCAAGAAGTTGAGTTCAACTGCCTTTATCATATTCATTTCTTTGTTTTCTTTTCACCATTCATGCTCAATATTGAGCATATCCACCCTTACCCATGCTGTCTGATGCTAAAAAAGTAGACCAAGGAATGGACTAAGGGTTTCCTAACAAAAGAAAGGAAAAGGAAGAGAAGTGGGAGTTGGAAACTGAGACAACTACAGGTCTCACAGCTTTATTAATCCTGCTAACACACCCAGCTGGATTCACTAACACTGGCAGGATCAAATCCCACAAGGGAGCTTGGTGGGATGCAAAGGGAATACAAACAGATGGAACATGCAGTTGCTGCACTGGAGCTTTAATTCAACCGGATAACTCAGCAATAAATTGYTCCCATGTAAAGTTCAGATATACCAGATATGGCTTCCTCTAAATGAAGAGCCTCAACACCTGTGCTAAACATTATACAGGGTCCTATGGACAGAGATGCACTAACCTTATAAAGCTTTACCAAGTTTGTCACATAGTTTTAACAGCAGAGCCTCTTAAACTTACATACCCAACAGCCTCTTATGCAAGGCTGAAAAGAACCATTTTCCTACACCAATATACCTACACAGATAAGAAGGACCAAAGAAACTGAAGCAAATGCTGCCAACAGTGGCACTCTGCGTGGGAGGGAATTCACTGGTTCTCTGACAACAGGCTTCCTGCGTGCTYGCAAAGCCTTTAGATGTTCGATATTCAGAGGCTGCAACGCGTAGGCAGTTCTGAAAAGTGCCATTTCTAAACCACACAAAGCATCTATATGCAATTAGCTTTGAAATTAAATGCTGAAAACAACACTATTTCCAATACTTGAATGTGAAATATCCTTTTATGTTYGTACTAACACAATTGCACAAAGAAGCAAAATCTATTCCTTGGAATGGAAGCCAATATCCTCTGCTGATCTCCCTCAAAATTTCAGGTGTTGAATTTGTGCCARCACCTGCAGGTCAACTAAAGGAGAATAAATGATATTGATGGCACTGCTGCTCCAAAGCTAAGTTTCATTAAAAAACTATCACAAAAACTAAATAAAGCTGGGCACTGAAAATAACAGCGCATCAASAGGGACAGAAAGCATGCCCATACTCTAATACAAGCAAAGAGAACAATCTTCCTCCAGAGGAGAGATCAAACCACMTTGCAAAGAAAATACCCCATACTGCCATTTTCTGAGCAAGCAGAAAATATTTGAAGAGACTGATCAGTGGTGTAATTTTTTTTAAACCTTTTTTTTTCCCCCCCCAATGATACAATCTGAAATGCAAGGAAATGGAATGCTGCTGCCCTCTAGTGCTAATCCACAGATAACACTTCTAGGTACTTAGCCACTATTAATGGCAAAGTATTCATATGGAGGACATAAAGACCAAAAATGTCTTTTCTTTGTGTTCAGCAGTATACAGTTTACTCTCCACATGTTTTCATGAGAACATTTAGGTGAAAGAAATATAAATTTTATAACAGAACACTGAATCTATATCTGCTACTGCTCATGATAAGAACTTTCCAAAAAACATTTTGATTAACAGCAATTAGTCTTTCAGGTCCTTTGGCAATTGTGAATAAGTACTGTCCTTTCTTCTGCCAGAAAAGAAAATATGATACTCGGTTCTGCCATGAGGTGACAAGAATAAAACCAAATCCATTTGCCACCTTGGTCGGTTACCATCACCATTGTCAGATTCACAAGTTTCACAAGTGCACACAATGAAACTACTCACATTAACACCAAAATCTGGTGACGTTGAACTCCAAATAGCACCAATACTTGCTGCAGCCAGCATCGCTTCCACAGCATGAATGCTGTTTGGCAGGTAACCTATGGCAGAAATTGTGTGGTTAGATATGGAAGGAATCCTCCCATAAATATCAATACTTACAATGTAAGCAATTATACACAAATCTAGATTAAACATCACTTAATTCTGCTAGTTTGCCACATTCACTCATARAGTCCTCATTTAAAGTCTAATCACAACAGTGACAGAAATAATTCCACAAAAAGGAACAATTACATCAGATGTCATATCCACAAAATTACTCTGTCTACAAATGTTTATTATTGAGAYTCTCAGGATAAGAGGTCACATGGACAAGAGGGCCTAGGAGAAAGAAATTTAATAGATTGAACAGGCTACACAGAGGATAGCAACAGGCCCCATTACCATTAGGATGACTAAATATTTGGAAGAAAAGATTACAAATATATTTAGAAAGGCAGGGATCTTAAAAGGCAAGTTTGGCTAATCATTGATTTTTCTAAGGTTCTTTCATGAAATTAGGTCATGTCAAAGAAGCCTCTCACACACTCTTTCAATACATTCTGTACTCATATTTAATTTACTGGAAGAAAAATAAACATTTCATTGCTTGCTTAACAGAAATGACATAAATAACCTGAAAAGATCAGGTGACTTAACTGGCTTCTTTCCTCTAATTGCAAGCAACACATGCAATGCTGACATACACATAAAGTACCTCTGCAAGCAATAGTCTAGGCATAGACACTTGGAGCAGAAGGGTGGGGAAGGTTTTCTCCATGTTTGTTTCGTACTTTAAGTATATTAAGGTTTCAAAGCAGAGAATCAATTCTGCATAGCTAAAAGCTTGTCTGGTAGGTGCTGCCAGGATCTTAACCACAAACAAGCAAAACCAGTGTCTCAGCTGAAAAGGCAACATGGTGGGACAAGCTCTGGGACATTCCTACCCCAAATTAGCTCTTCTGTTTTATTACTAGGCTGCAACAAGCTTTCAAGATTTAAATTCACCTTAAAGTACACAGAAAAAATTAATGTCAAAAGCTTTATTTTCAGCTGGCTCAGTTTAAGCAGCTCYCCAGGGAGCCTGCTGTATTGCTGAGACTGCCTCTCAATTGATCAGAATCCAGTCTACAAATTAACAACATACATTCAAAATTCACACTTAAACCTCAGCAAATTAGAACTAAGATACGGAGTTTCAGATCAGCATTTTTAAGTAACTACGTGGTGTCTAAGTACTTAAAGGAAGGACAATGACTGGCTTAATTGCAACATTTGTACATCTAACTGGAAGTCTGAAAACAAGCTTTAAAAAACAATAAAAATGCTTTCAAATGTCTCTTCTACAAACGTCACCTACAGACCCCAGACCTCAGTGCAAGTTGCAGGTCTYGCACAGTTTCTACCAGGCAGCAAAAACTCACTGGTGCTTGGCTCTTTCCAAGCTGAAAGGTACTTAACTGAAGTACTTTTGCAGGACAGGAAGTAAACTCACATATCTTAGTATACAATTTATATAATTTTAGTTTTGATTAACAGTAGCMAATGTGATTTCTGCCTCTGAAAAATCCCCTTCTTTGCCAACTGCAAAAAGAATAGTTTATTTGAATAGCAAGTTTTAATTTAGACTGCAATTTTTCTTCACCATGAATCAATGCAAATGAAATTGGTTTTATTAATCAGGTTCAACCAAAGTCAGCTAATCTCTAAACTCCTATGCTTTGGGGACCATCAGCTTCAGTTCCTTTGAAAACAGTGATTTATACCCAGCAATTTCTGGGGAAAATATCTAGTTACATGTAAAAACCTCATGTCATAAGGTGTGACTTTTTCACTATAGCTGCCTGCAGTTTGTGGCAGTGTGTTCATTTTCATTCAGTAAAGTCTGTAAGYATAGCAGGAAAGGCATCTTTTTCTTGTTTATTTTAAAGTAAAGCTTCCTCCAGAACAATTATTTGAAATCTATAGAGCAGAACAGCCTGAACTGTCAGTGTGATGGGAGCTATTCTAATTCCTCTCAAATATTTCCACTCTGCATTTCTTAGAGTTATCAACAGGACAGATAGCACTGAAGACTAGAGGATGTCTCCTCAAGCTTTGAAGCAGCACGATTACCTGCCCACAGCTTAAAAGCCTTAGTACCATCATATGCATGTTCTCCTCTGTTCTGTTCCTACTAAAACCCTCCAGGCAAGTACACAAGTCTGTTTATTGTTCTCAAYCAGACAATTAAATCAATTACTTTTATTTGTCAGTTGGCTTTGAGGTTGCGCTTAAGAGCATCAGCCTAAAGTGCCAAAAGGTATGAAACACGTAGTGCAGCTTACTCTGCATTTCCACACCTTTATCTGATCACTGGAGGCAAACAGCTTGCTTGCTGAGATTTTCACATTGCTATCATCTCAAGCACCACACATCATGACTAAATGGGGTTGTGTTCTGTAAGATCCTCTAAAACATTGCAACAAGAGATCTTGCATTACTTGTCCCKTAGTAGTTCCCAAATTCAAAAATTACAAACTATTTCTGTTGGCCTTTCAAAATTAAAGGTGGATTCTTGGAAATTAATATGTTTTCTTCCATTCTCACATCAGAGAATCTGAAAAAAAAAAAAATTTAACTATATAACTCTCATGCCTGTAAAACACTGCCTTTTGCTGTGCTCCTCGAGATAGCTACTGAATCCTAAAGCCATTCAGGAGCTTGCATGGGTCCCAAGCTGCTAAAGCTCATGTCTGCTTAGCCACTGCTAGCCATGTTCTGACAGAAGAAAACCTATTTCTCCACTATTTGAGGTCATTTTAAGCCTCACATAATGACTTACATACAAAAGCTCCATGCTATAGAAGATGAGTGGCATAGCTAATTATCCATTCTATGTTTGTTTACAAATTTAACTGGAGTCTCTACATTCAATATGATATTTTGACCTTCAGAACTGATGAGTCTCGACACAGTCAGTCAATCTCAATAGATTCACCTCTGGGAGAACTACAGTCCAAAGTTTCCCAGTGCAGTCCTGCTGGAAGCTACAGCAAATGTCATTTTCTCAGAGGACTAAGAACATATTCCCTGAAAACAGCTAATGCCCTCATAAAGCAGCAGAAATATGTATGCACAGAGTCCCCCACATATCTAYAGCAACCTGATATAATTAATCAATCTTGGAGTCTGCAAAGGTTTAGTTTAAGCCTTAAAAGAATGCAAGAGGAAAAGCAGGACACTGCAACCCAAATTTGCTCTCCATGGCTAATGCTATTGATTCACCCTGGTTCTCAAGCATAAAGGARAGAGTTTCAAAGATCAGAGTCGCTGTTCCTGTTTGATATTAATACTGCATTTCATACCTCTGTAGGATCTCTTCAGTAGTCATCCTAGCTAGCATTACTGCAGCCTCAGACTATTAGTAACAAGCTAATCTTCTTACAAAGCTAGCTTTAAAACCCACGTAAGCACTAGGGCTAATAAAGTTACTATAGATAAAATACCAGATTTAAACAATGCAATTCAGGGATGCTCTGCCGAGGTGGGTTTGTGGGAACCCGAGGGAAGTATTGGTTTGTTTTTAACTGCTGACTTGTACTAGAACAAAGCTGCCTACAGAGATACAATAGAAGCAACCTATCCCCAGATTAAAAGGAGGCACTCCCAGTTTTATTCCATTCCCACAGCATGGTTCAGCACCAAACAGATGGTCAGTGGGAGACCACGAGTACTTTGCCCTTGGATTTGTGCAGCTTGGATTAGCTATTGCTCTTCCAACTGTTCAAGCATTGACAGTATTGCAAGCGATCTTTATACAAAAGGTGTTTCACCACACACYTGCTTCAATTATGTTTATTATTAAATGCAATCTCCTCAGCAAGGGAAATGAAAGACTAGGGAGAAATCAAACTTGAAAAGTGCTGACAATGCTGCTTGTCCACCCACACTAACCCCCCTCTGGGTTAAGCACACTACTGCCATGATGCAACTGCAAAAAAAAAAACTATTTAACCAACTAGAAGATACAGTAAATGCAATGAAAAGATAATCTGGTCGGATCTCAGATATGGTAAAGAATAGCAATGAAATTCACAGAAAAAAAGTCAAGACTGGTCTTGCGTAAGATTCTAATAGCTCAAGACCTTAAGTGATTTTTTAAAAATGTTGCAATGAAGGGCACCAGGGCACAGCAAGCTCAATGTTAGGCAACTGTAATAAAATTAAGTAGCTGATAAGTGGCAGATTTTTAAGCAGCAGTAAAATCATGCCCTAAATCACCACAAGAATAAGCAGCATGAATCGTGACCCGTCCTTCTGTCATCTGCCACAAGCTTTGGAGCAAATTAGGTCCCGGTGGTACTGGTGAACTTTGGGGAGTCTGATCTTTGACACCACACACGGGTGCATGACTCAAGTTTTTCCACCCAGCACTTAACATCTCTTCCTCCATTTCCATCTGGGATTTGAAGAACAGCCAGCAGCTTCAGCCCCCAACTGTTAAGGCAACATTTCAGCCCCTCCAGAGACTGCCAGTATCATCTGGCATCAGAGAGAATCAAGCAAAAAACAAGTTGAGACTCAATCTAAAATATATATATTTGGATTACTGTTAAAAAATCTATTGGATTTCTCTCACAATAGCTCTTCTTAGACTTGGGCTGCTGCCAAGGGTAAAGGRCTGTTGAAGTCAAGAGACCAAGACTCGAGGCAAATCTTCACTACATAGTACAGGCACTGGGTAAAAGCAAAGGCTCTACCCAAGTCACAAAACACATTCAGTGGTTAAGGAAATTACAGGATTTTGCCCATATTCATTAATCTCTTCTGTTCAGATAAAAAAGAAGCTTTTAAKGACTCTAAAATAATATATGTTTGCTTCTGCAAATAAACTGTAACTCCTAATAAATGTGTGCTTAAACTCTTRACATGTCTGAGGAACCCAGCACCAATAGCAAATAAGATTGAAGGTCAGCCAGCTGGCAGTCATGTCAAGYAGAACAGTGCCATTAACTAAAAGGAATTGTCAAAATTAGAATGGAATGGGTGTAATTACCACTACTAGTATTTTGATAGTAGAGTTATTCCTCTTCAGCTATAGGGCAGCTTTCTCTGACGTGGTATATCTTAGAGCTGCTTACAAAGCAAAATGATTTTTGCCTTTTTCCAAAACAGGGTTTCTGATGCTTTTGCTAAGAAGAGTTCTAGAAATATTAATCAAGACTGAAGAGTACTTTAATTTGCACTTCAGAACACAACAAAATTTCACGCAAAGCGGTTTAATCTTAACTCACAGGGAACGTTCCCAATTGACATGACTACATCTGGTTGTATTAAACATTAATGTTCCATTTGTTTTTATAGGGAACACTATTTTTACCATTAAAAAGTCTCGTTTAGGCTTTCTAAACTGATCGCTCGTGCTAACAAATGGACTGCAACCTGGAAAATAGTAAAGCAGAAGAACAGCAAGTACCTATTCACACAAACACTAGGTATGCAGCTGGAGCTGTTATTGGTTTTTTATAGATACTGCCCCCAGCCAATATAGACTATTCCATTTAAGATTTTCATGCATATCATGTATTTTCACGCACTTTTTATATAACAATAGTTTGATATACTAAATCTCAAAAAGCACTAGTATACAAAACAGTTCATTCTGGTTTGAGTATATCATGAGAAATTTCTCTACAAAAGACACCTATGAGTGCAATCAAGGGCACTTCAAAACAAGTAATGTTCACAGAAAGTATTAAAAGAGTCTACAAAAATCTGAATACCACTTGGATCGATTTCATGATCTCCTAGTTTCCAGTTATAAGAAAGTCTTCATTCAGACAACCCTCCTTTATCTTTGATGGGTGGCTCCTACATGAGTAAGTATCTGGCTCTACAATTCCATGCAAAATGCCAAGCTAATGGCTGTCAATCAAAAGTCCCRTTATCAGTTCTGCAGAATATTTGTACCATGTATACGCACCACATGTAAGTATACCACAAGCATGAGATTTGACATGCTTTCCATTTTCATTTGCAAACAATTATGGTGGTTTTAATAAAAACAAGGCACAGCCTTGTTTGTTAGGTTTTGAATACACAAGATCAAGTTCTTGTTTGCAGCAGGCAAAAGATATACAAAGTACATTGCTCACTGAGTTTTCACCACATCAGAATTTACACATACTTAGAAAAGCTGCCAAGTACTGCTCAAAGAGCACAGTTCCAATAGTAAGATAGATACGCATATCAGTAGAAATAGTTAAGAGTTAAGGAGCTTCCATGAGATTAATTTTGACTTGCACCACACTGACAAACTAAAGAGTGTTAGAGCGTGTAAAATGCAGACATGGAATGACTTAAAATGATCAAAAACAGCAACTCAAAGTAGCTCTGTCAGTGTGAGACCAGCTTGGCTACCTCCTGTCTATGCCCTGCCTGCACACTGTACAGTCTGTCTGCAACGCAACAGCGTTTAAGAAAACTATCAGCTGGAAGTTCTGGAAACAAAACTGGGTACCCTAATCCCCAACACCTCCCTAGTTCAAATCTGCCAGACACCACGATTCAAAGTATAGCTAGACACAAAATCTCCATCATTCCTGCCTCCAGCATAGAGCTCATAAAGGACTTCAGTGAATCAATGAAATGTCTTCCTTCCCTCTGCAAGTGCTTGGGAGCTTACAGGCTAATCCAGCTTCCTTTCCTCTAAAAAAAGACATTTCATACAAATGTAAATGTGGCAGCACAATAAGTCTTCTCTTCAGAATACTTCTGTAAAAGGTTATTTAATATTCAAGTTCCTACAACCTTGACCATTTATATATTTAAATTTCATATCCTATCTTTCAAAAAATAAAGTTACTCACAAGTTACTCACCCACAACTCTGTCTCCCACTTTAACTCCCATCTTCCTCATAGCTGCAGCATACAGAGCCACAGCTTGTCTCAGTTCTTCAAAAGTAACTTTCAAAATTTCTTCTTTACCTTCCTCTGAAGAAAAAAGATTTACAAATGCATCCAATCAGAAATTGTACACCACAACGTAAGAAGAAACTAGTACAAAAACTCTGGAGTATGAAACAATTCTAGCAAAAAAGTCCCCTCAACAACATTTGATTTTTCATATTCCTGTTAAGCTGTACAAAGTTTTTCTTTATAAAAGAAATTCAACATGAATAAATCAGTAGCATTCTACTGGGACATGAGGGCTTTTTTAAAATACAGTAACACAAAAATGCAAGCTCATGAGGGGAGAAAGGTGTGTTTTCAAAGCACTTTCACAATAAATAGCACTCTGATGCAGCTTTCTAACACAGAACAATCTCATTTTCCCTTGTTGCTTGTTTTTTGCAGTCTCTGGGCAAGTCACTGTTGAGTAGAAAAAACTCTCATAGTTAAGGTTTCAAATTCAGTGTGCTTTTTAAACACGTGTCTCTAAAGGTATCACAAAACATATACACCATACTGGACCACATTCATCTCTGAAGAGATCTCCAGGGAGTTTTTGTTTTTGTACTGAATGTCAAATGTTATGTAAGCTCTTAACTCACTGGCAAAAGAAAACAAATRTAGATGTTATGAAATGCAAGGTTTGCCTTCTTAAAGGTCCAGTCCTGCACTGCCTCAGTTTGACTCCTGCAAATCACTTAGTCCGTCCTACTTCCAGTGACCAGCATTTCTCCCAAAAACACACACCAAGAAAGCAGCAACAGAAAAGACAACATAYAGTGTTGAAGCAACACAGTGTGTGAAACAATTCCCTGAATGCAGCCTATCTACAGATAGTGTTCCCATGGAACAACAGGAAACAGGATGCTGTGCCATGGTTAAGGCACCCAGGAGAAGGGGGCCTTACTGAATCACAAAGAGATTCATGGTAGGAGTCAGGAGCCAGGAAAATGGTTAAGTTTATGTACAGTTCCTGTACTCTTTTGTGTCCACCCAGCTCTCCTATTCATCCCTGGTGATTTCAGGAACCTGACATAGGTTCCTAAGCACTACTCTGACCTAGCAGTAGGAAGTTTAACACCCACTACACTGAGTTACAGGAACTTAAGAAGATTAAAAACAGCAGTAGGTCAGGAAAAACATGCAGGTGGACCTCTGCTCACATACTACTCATGCACTTAGGTACTGGTTAAATTGGAAAACATTTTTGCTCCTGTTGATATTTTCCCCTGTGATTATGCTACAGAAAGCAGAGTCTCCAATATACCAAATGATATCTAAGAAGAAACTATATCTAAAGGGACAACGTAATCATAAACCACCAGCTAATTGACTAAGTTGCTAAGGATTTCTTCAATAATTTGGACAAATATTTGAGGTATTCCACTGTTTTTCTCCAGTGATGCGTTTAACTTTTAATCCTTATCAGGAATAAGATAAAACAATTGTGTCAATTCTACATAAGCTTAGAGTCAACCTGCTGAGTGGTGTTTGGCAGTCACAAGACTCAGCCCTGGAAGTAAATGCAGTATTGTTATCAAATTAATACTTACTTGCTGCATAAAGTGCAATCTTGTCATTCTCCTTGTGCTTTAGGAGATTTTCTGCATAGTTCAGACGGCTACCTTTAAACCACTCTGGAACATCTGCAATGCTTTTGGATGTATCAACTACCTGAATAAAAAAAAAGATACATTTCTGGAAAACTGTAACAATTTCAATTTTCAGATTATTATACAGTTCTTAGTTACTTAATGTCATACTCTTGATGCACTCTGTTAGACAAGAACCATCTCCTTTCTCTCTTTCTGCTTTGCAGGTGGCAAACAGACAATAGAAYCTGCAACTGCAGACCTGGAAAGACTAACAACCTGCCAACCACCACCATAATTAGAAGCAGATTGAAAAAAGTTTCTAGTTCCACTTTCAGMCCATCCTCAAACATGCAAGTGAGAAAGCAGTACAGCTACACAGAGACTGCACAGCACAGAACGTGCCACGGTTTGGGTTCTGGAAAGCCAAAGCATGAGGGGTGAGTGCATCCAGTCCTGCCCAAAACGAGTCACAAAGTTCAGATACCAACATCAACAGCAGCAACCCAAACAACTCAGAGGCTAAATTAATTACCTGCACAATCATTCATAACTGAAGTTTGGTCTTTTTTTCTCCAATCTTCCATATTTTAAGTTACAATAAACACAAAGACAATACAGCTTAACTTAAGAGTACAAGAGCATTGCTGCCAGCCCCTGTAGCTAACAAGTGCTGTACTGCAGAATATCAGAGTACAAGTTTCTACCTTTGATTTACTCTTTTCTTCAGAAAAAATTATGTTCAACAACTTGATAAATGCTTATCAAATACTTTATCATTTAGGACTCCGAGATGCAAGAAGAATTAAGTACAATGAAAAGTTAGAAAAATAAGCTCAGTTGAAACTTTAAAAACCAAACTAATGTTCTTATTGTGAATTAAGGCCACTCCAGTAAGACACATTTAAGAATGTACCTTTAAAGGAACTCATGGGGAGGAAAAAAGCTTTTAGGTAGAATTCACTACAGTTTGTATCTTTCTTCCTAAAAGCTCCCATGTTTAAATTCAGCTACCCAGCAATATCCATATTCTGCAGTCTTTAAAAGGACACTTCACTATAGATCTGTTTTTGAAAGCTTCAGTTTACAGCCTTAGGTTCCAGAAAATAAACTACACAGGCACCACTAGAAACAGTTCTTCTGAAAAATCAGATAAAACTCAATCTCTCAAACCAGATGAAAGTRTTTCTGTACTTTGAGATGTACAATATGTATTACCAGAGGCAATCCTAAAATTGATGTCTTTAGGCAAAGTTAAAGCTTTATGTGGAAGCTACTAGGTATTTCAAGTGAATGTCCTAAAGTRAAAATGTCAAGTAGGATCTGCACTCCAAAAATAGCTAGAACCAAATTCTAATGCTTTCCCAACTCAACTCTTTTCCAGTAATATGCTACTATACTCATTAGAAAAAATGGTCTTTTATTGCTGACTTCTCCAGCTTTAACAAAAGTGAACAAAAAGTTTAAGCCTCATACAGTGCAAGGTYTGTTACAGCTCTTTTTCATGAAGCTAAATATCAGTTTCAAGAGCTCTACTAGCACAAGGCACAAGATTCATCCACTTAATGTTCCTTTTTCCTACCAGCACAATATCCAGTAAACCTAGTTAGGCCCATTATACAAATCAGTATCTCCTAAAAGGAAAGATCTTGGAAGGCAAGAGAAACTCAAGATCTGCTAGAAGTTTAACAGAACATCTCTAGTTTCAGCAAGGCTATAAAATCCACAAGCTCAACAAAAGGGAGGGAACTGCTGCAAGCAGCAGCCTTATTGACTTAAGTGCTCACTAGATGCACAGGGCTTTACTCCTACTCACAGCTGCACTGAGCCCTACAAGGCCAGTTTGTGCAGCTGTAAGAACATGCCAGGTATCCACTGCACTCCTACCTCACCAGCTACTGTTCTACAACTGCTCTTKACAGCAGCTGCCCAACCAGCCACCACTTCCCCAGCCTTGTTAGCTAGAAATAACAATTTGCACTTAACAGCTTGCACATATCAGCAGTTCCCTCTATAGTATCTACAAGTAATTTAATAGTTGTAACCAAGTGCTTAGATAACAGCACTGTCTGCTACTAACAAGCATTATCATGCCCCGGAAGCTTCTGCTTACCTTAGGCACTATATCTGAGAATTATATTTTACCATTGATATGAAAGAATGCCTACATTGAATTATGCTTTGTGTTTTGCGTGTGCTGAAGCAACAGTTGCATACCTCATGAAAATAAAGAGATCAGCTACTAGAACATTCAGAGCAGGCTCCCGCCCTCCCACACATCTCAAAACAGTAAAGGGGTCAGGTGTTCCCTCTCAGAAGCAAAGCTTTAGGTCATA
Source organism: Eudromia elegans (assembly GCA_003342815.1). Classification (NCBI taxonomy): domain Eukaryota; kingdom Metazoa; phylum Chordata; class Aves; order Tinamiformes; family Tinamidae; genus Eudromia; species Eudromia elegans. Next base: position 3,449,934 of record PTEX01000041.1, on the reverse strand, counting down.
TTTCCCCATCAGCTACTACTTCTAATTTTCATCTTTCCCAAACTTACAGGCTTTGTGTGCCTACAGAGCTCAAAGGAAAAGGGAAGATCTTTCYACCAACTCCAAACTGATACTTATGCAGAAGCTCATATCACATACATGCAGAGCTACCAGTATTCYGAAAATCTGACTTGTAAAAATATAGATGTCTTACTAGTTAGGAACACAACAGTCAAATCTGGTTCATGAAAAGCTTTATTTTCTTTAACGTATGATTCCTCCATTGCTTGCCAGAAAACACTAAGTTGGGGGAAGCCTCAAGCTCTTCACTGTCACAGATAAGTTACTKTGACCAGCCTTTCCTCCTGTCATCCACCAGAAATCATTCAAGGGCAAGGATTTTTCATGACCAAGCCCAGTTCAACACAACTTGAGTCAATACTTCAAAACTGACACTAAAGGGAATGTAGAGGCTAAGAGGAAGCAATGGACAAAGTTCTGCAGAAGAATGTGCCCCAACAGCTGTCTCTTGTTCCAGGGTCAATCTCAACAAGTCCTTCTCTGAGCTTCTGAACCCACTCCATCCCAGTTAAGGCCTTCCAAGGCACACCCATCTTCTTGCTTCTCATCTTCACATTCACTTAGGCCACCATTGTCTGGTTTAGCCCCCTTCAAGTGTTCAGTCAAACATGCTAGCGGTATCTGTGAAGACAGATGTCCTAGAACATCCACTCTGCAAGACAAGAGAAGAAATGGTATTACTCACTGTACAGTGTTACCCTAAGTATGCAAGTTCAACCTTACATTTGTATAGTAATTCAGAAAAACATGGTCTTACTAGTATCACAGATTATGGGGAAAGTATCCCAACACAAGCTACTACTGAACAAATGGAAAAAGGCTATTAAGCTATTTACAGTTAAACTGCACATTCAAGAAGCAGGCCAGTTCTTACATTCTTGGTGATTTTAATCACCAAGGACTAGAACAGATTCAGACAGAAATACTGTCTTCCACYCAAGCATGCAGTTCCACGGCAGGAGTCTCAAGGGAAACACTGTTGATCTATCACACAATACACGTTGACAAGATAGAGGAATTAATCTTACCAGTTTCCTCTGCAGAACCTCTGGTACTTCAAGTGTTCTCAGAACAGAAGGCCTCCAGGGATTAAGAACCAAGTTCAGACCCTTCTCCAGTAAAGTTCCAGGAATACTGCTTTGTATCAAGCTTTTAAGTGATCAGTCAAGTYGCAGATGGAGAAAGTGCAGGTTGATGTTGATATCCAATGGCAGAAACACACAAAAATCCCAACTTCATCCTCCATTTGGAAGGTCGAGTCACCTTTACCTCAAAGGTGCTCTGTGGCATGTCTCATATTCCACTCATGTTCAACCACAGTCACTCCCTCAAAGATATTTCCAACATCCATGTGTCTCAAGACTTCCAGAACTAGTTCCAGAAAACTGGAGTAGAACAGGAGTGCTTATCAGGTAGGCTAGCTGAGGGAACAAGCAAACTTGGTTGCCTGCCAGCATTTCAAAAGCTTCCACCATAAATCAAAGGCAGCAGTTTCAGTAGCATCCTCACACTAGCAGCCAAAGAACTGCCAGGGTATTTGAGGACATTACAGTGAGAACTGTTCTAAGACCATGGATCTTAATTTCACTGCACAAAAATACATCAGCAACAGAACATTAGTCCTCTACACAAGGAAATTCAGGACTGTACACATGAAGAGTCCCTCATGTTTCCTCTACAAGTGCTTACCCAGTAGCAGCTTAAAAGTTTCCAGGCACAGGTCAAAAGACTAAGTTCTATTGTTTAAAACAACTGTACATACTGACTTACCTCATCATACAGGTGAGAACACACAATTTCACTGAACTTCCAGAATTCTGCCCAGAAGTCTGAGTAGGATTCCACTGACCACTGGTATAAGTCATTGTAGTTAGCTAGAGGCAACATAGAAGTATTAGTGCAATGCAGAGAATTAAGTCAGACAGCAAACTGCAGGTAGGGAGGTCTCTACTCAAGACTTGTAGCCAAAACCCAGGAATATAATTCTGATCACATTATAAATGACTTCTGTTCAAGTCAAGTGACTAGAGCATCAAACACACCCTGTTTGAACACCTGAACAGATGGGCTCATTTCACCTGACATCTTTACAAGCCATTAGCCAATACTCTGAGAAAAGGACTTTTCCTAGCACAYCTATAAAACATCTACCTTCCCTCACCAAAATCCAAGAGCTGGGCAATAGAGTCCTTTTTGCTGACAGCACCTCCACTCCTTGTCACATCAACACAGTGCTTTAAGAAGGTACAGGAGGAAACTTTCTCTGACAGGGCATAGTCACTGCCTGGTTCCAGTCTAGGACCAAAGACCTCTCTGGTCTCTGGACCATGGTATCATGGAGAAGAGTCTCACTTGATATTGAACAGCTCCACTGCAAAGCAATCATGAATCATTCTCTGTAAATAAGTCCAAAAAGTTGCAACTTGAGACTAAACTAACCTTCTCAAACTAAAGCTGCATGAACATCTCCAGTAAGATTAAAGGAGATGTTTACTAGCTAGATACTACATTCAAGAAGTAGTATCAAGAAGTGATCAACTCTGGCTTTACATTATCATAAAACAGATGGAATAGTACACAAAAACAGAAAAAAACAAACTATGCCGAAATGGAGGTTAAAATAATTTGGAGTATGAACAATTGAAGGATTTTATTGTTGACTTAACAGATGACATTCAAGTCATTCATGTTGACTGGAGCTGTGTCAAAAGCCACACTAGGTACAAATATCCACTATCTGTGACAGTAGCAAGCTTTCTGCTCTTCCAATTTCATTTCCTATGTGATGCTTTTAGCTAAGCCATTTGAAGTTATTTTCTCCAACTATCTTTAGTTTGACATCTTGTTACCCAAAYGATTGCTTCAGAAGTCATCCTTTGTCCTCTTTGTACAAGTAGGACATCTTCCACTTTTAAGAGATTAAGATTGAGGCCCTCCTCTACATTATTTTTTATGCTCAGTCACTGAAAGTGCTTCCCTACCCTGTCTGTTCCTGTCATTACTGCATTTTCAGGATTGGACAGGGCCATGCCAGTAAAGTGTTTGCATTGCCCTTACATCTTCTCAGCAAGTCCATATCTTGCTGTCACAAGGAATCCATTCTTCCTTTCTAAATAGCACACAGAGTAACCATCAGCTTGAAGCTAGTGGGAGTGCACATAGATTCCTACAGACACAAGGGAGTTCACTCAGTGGACTGAGACACATCTGAAAAGGGTGAAGAAGCTTCTCCCTAAGTGCTGCCCATGTTCACAGAAACAACCTAGTCACATGAGTGCGAGCTACAGGGCATCGTAAGTTTGCTGAAACCCTGCAGCAGGTTGCTTCCTATGCAGAAGGGCTCTTGGGCACTACACATTTGAGTAGGAAAGTCCCCAACAGTCAARCCAAAAGCCTGGTTTACCATCAGCTCAAGTTCTCATCACAAAGAAAACTTGTTTTCTGGGCATAAACAGATAGAAATATCACATAACTTGCCAATACCCCAGAATGCCATGGACTACAACACAGATTGCCAATATATATTGGCTGACAAGCCTGCCAGGCCACAAACAAGCTGCTCCCACCATCACCCACCCTATGGCAGGCAGATTAAGGAGACAGGAGAGCAACACAAAATACTTTGGACACAAATACTCACACAGTGTGAGGCAAGCTAGCCAGTGCTGGGAGTCAGATACCTGAACACATCCAAACCCACCTGATTCACAAAGTAGAAGAACCCACACAACCAATTCCTGATGYCCTGGACACCCTGCTCAGTTTCAGTCAGAAATCTTAACAATTATGGTCAGAAGACACCCCTGGAAGGMGCCTGCTGCAGCCACACCACTCCAAGCAGGGTGAAACCCAAAGCCAAGGAATTGTTCAGCTAACCCAGATGACTGCACGCCTGTGAACGGCCAGACACACATTTCCAAACGAGCATAAAGCAGAGCYTGAAGCACCACAGCTTGAGCAGACTCACGGCAAAGCCCCCAGCTCCATCACGGCGCTGAGCGACACCTCACCCTCCCCCGCGGCACCGAGTCACGCTTAAATCAAGCACCGCTTCCCAGACGCGGGGCTGCAAGCGCGGCCCCCGCCCCGACACCGCTCGCCGAGGACGCCCCCGGCCCCGCAGCAGCGCCAGGGCGGCGGCGAGGGCCCCGCTACCGGCACCCCCCGCCCCGCGCCTCGGCGCTCACCCAGGCGGAGCCCGCAGCTGGCGGCCACGGCGGCGCGGAACYGGTCCATGCGCGTGTTGCGCTTCGTGTCGGGCTCCCACATCACCTGCGACTCCATGATCTCGGGCTCGCGGGACATGGCGGCGCGCGAGCGGCGCGGACGAGGGTCCCCTCCCCGCGGACACAGCAGCAATTACACGACCTACCCCCTCCGCCACCTACCGCCCTCACTGCGAGCCCTTCCGCCGGGCGCGGCGCTTTAAGGGGCGGCGAGCCGCTCCGCGCCCGTCCCCTGCGCCGTAACCTTCCGCCGCGGAGAAAAAGGAGTGCGGGGCAGTGCGCCCCGTCCCCACCAGCAGCGGCCGCGCGCCCGCCGTGTCCCCGCGGCGGGAGGACACGGGGGTGGCCCGTGTAGCGCCAGCGCTGGCGGCGGGCGCTGCCACGGCGGCTGCGGCCGCGCGGTGCCCACGTGCCGCCCCTGTGGCGGCCCATGTGGCGGCTCCGTGGTGGCCCCGTGGCGGCCTCGTGGCGGCCCCGTGGCGGCCCGGCCCCCTGCGCGTCGCCACACGGGGAGCACGCGGCCCTGGCCCCTGCCACGTTCGGCCTGGGGTCATCGAACGGAGGACTCGGCACTTCACGGCTGTCCGTGCGAGCTGCAACATCGGCCCAGGCGGATCTGTTTGGGTTCGTTTGCTTTTCCCGGGGAGATGGGAGGAAATCCCGGCTGACAAGTGTGTCCGAGCCAGCGGTGAGGCAAGAGGCGCGTGTCCCGCGCTCGGTCTCGCACCGCGCCGGCCTTGCAGCGCACGCTGCCCACGCGCGGGCTGCTCGGGTCGAAATCGCTCCGTTTCCGGCTCTCAACGTGTCTCACCTTCCCATGGGTGGCAGCCAGTCAATCGGGCAGCAGCCRRTTTGGGACAATAAGAGGTTCTGAGGAGCATCACACAAACCTTGCTGTTTGTGCAGTGGCATTTGCAAGGTCACCGTTTTTTGGAAAAGAGCGTGAGTTTGATGGCAAGCGGTGCAACCATAAACATATAAACAAACGCGTGGAGGTGATGACATACCGAGTGTACGCTTCCATTTCTGTGCTGCCAGGGTACAATCGCTTTATTAAACTTGAAGGTCACGGGGACGTCACTGGGTCCACCTTCGAGTTTTTCATTTTCTCAAGAAAAAATAAAATACCCTACGCACGTCATTTTGCAGGAGATCTYGCCAGGGCCGCACACACACGTGTGGAGATCCATGCGGGATCCGTGCAGGGGAGCGGGAGCCGCACCTGTCTGCACGGAGCGCCGGGTGTTTCGCCACCTCTCGCGCTCCCACGGCAGGGATAATCCGAGCCTTATGTCCTCCCGGCAGTGCTGGGGGCATTTAACGGAGGGGCGCCCGGCGAGCCCGCTATACGTTAACGCCTCTGTATCGCACCCACGCTGTTACCGCACCATTTCGGCTACGTTTTCCACCTTCCCCGCACCGTTAAACCGCCCCTCGCGGTATTTCCCGGCGCAGTTCGGCCGCCGCCCGTCCCCTCACGGCGGGCGGGAAGGGCGCGGCGGGCGGCGCGGACGGATCCGCGCGCGGCGCACGGCGGCCGCGCCGCGCCGCCCCATTGGCTGAGCGGCGCCTGGCCCCACATCAGCCCAGAGCCCGCTCTCCTCACGGCTAGGCTGAGCGCGCAAGGGCAGACTCACGCGCCGGCCAATGGGCGCGGAGCTCGGGGAAGCGCTATTCTCTGGCGGCCAATGAGCGGCCGCAGCCGGAGGAGGTGCGCCCAATCGCAGCGCAGCTCTCCTCCTGCTCCTTGGGGGTGCCCGCGCTGAGGCGGCAGCCTGCGCTCTCTGCCCGGGCCTGAGGGACCGTGAGGCGGCGGCGGCGGCGGCGCCTCCGGRCGGCCAAATACCCCCGGGAGCCGTTTTTAAGATCCACGGAAGATGGGCAGCCTTCCTCCGCCCCAAAACACCGCCCACATTTAGAAAAAAAAGACACAAAACGAAAACGAGGGAAAAAAAAAAAAACCCACGCAGGTCAAATCTCCAGAGAAGGGACCCAAATTCCCGCCTCGCTGAGCTGTAGGTAATGAACTGACCTACTTAGTGCTGGATGAGTAGGAGACGTACTGGGAATTTGATGCTAAAATCCGTGCTTTTAGGAAAGCTTGACAGCAAGCTTCTGATTTATTAGCGGCAGTTTTACCATTAAATCCTTTTTTATAACCTCTTGCTGTGTTTGTCACCTGATTCAGCTTTATTTCCCCATCCAAAATTTATTTCAGAATTGGCTTTCAAAACATAAAAAAAAAAATAGAAAAACAAAAAACAAGAAAAAGAAATTAAATAAAACCCTCACAGGAATGCGGGCCCTGAAAGGGCTGCAGCAACTACTAAAGAAGGTTTGGAATGTGGATTAGAGTAACTGGGGAGAAACGGCCTGAATAAGATTAACTGGAACTCACCTTTTTTCTTTCTTTCAGATCATTTAATCCTCGTTTTGTACTTATTAATAATATCTTATAAATAAAAATCACYCCCCTTTTTAATTTTCTTTTAATTTTCTTTTTCTTTTACAATCGGTAAAACACGTTGTCGCCGCGAGTTGGACGCCTTGTGGTGGCGCCTCGTGGCAGTCTGTGCAGTGATCTGAGGGCTGACCACGACTAGAACATCTGAAGATTCAGGACAGCCCTACAGTCACAGTGTCCATGAGCTGGTGAAAATGTCTGCGTCAGAGTAAGAAGCTTTTGCTCCCTGATAAAACTTCCTCTCGATGCCTGGAAGGCCCCATTTMATTTCTAGTATCACTCAGAATGTTRTTGTATCTCCCATGCCTGAACAAGTCATTGAGTTCCTAGATTAGATCAGAAAGCATAGGGGTTGCACAGAATAGGATAGGCCCCTCAATTTAGGATGTTTCCAGAAGCCACACAGCTACCCTAATTAGACAGTTCAATGTGGTTAAAGAAAAATATGAGATCGATATTTCATGCTATGGTGCAATGTATTCTTTGGGCAGACGTGGTTTCATCTCTGTAAACACGAGAAAGGTGAAATACTGCATAATCTCATAAGGGCTGGGGATATGGGTAAATTAGCTTACCTGAAATAGGCCCATTGAGACACACCAGGAAATCAATTAAATACCAGGGAAGACTCCAGAATTATCCTGACCTCCTATGAAGGACAACCRCGAGCGCAGACTTCCAACGGCAGCCGCTAAAATAGGTCTCCGAGCCTCTGTACAGAATATATGGAAAGACACGACAAAATTCCTTGCAGAAGTGATTTTGATATTGATTCCCAACACTGCTTTGCRAGAGTATGAAATACACTTGAGAGGATACACAAATATTAGCACATCAGCAATTTCAGGGGCTGCCTGTAAGAGCCTGAAAGCACCAAGGGCAAGATTTATACAGAGGCAGAGCCTCAACATCCTACTACAATACRAGAGGAGCCTAAGTACGTTCCTGGATCTGGGCCCAGCTCTTTCAGGGCCGGTCTCCTAAGTGTGTAAAGAAGCATTTTGGCCAGCCTGGAACAGGGGCTTGAGACAACCACCAAGAAGTCTGTGTTCTACGTATCTACTTGAGTAAGCAACAAGAGTTTGGTATCGCTGTGGCTGTGTCTTCTCTAACTCAGGGGAAAATAAATAAACACACACATAAAAAAGAAGATTCAAAGCGTGAATCACTCTGCCAACATCCCGGTTGTGCCAAAGAAGCCAACAGCGTTATGGGACTCGCGCTTCTCAGATGGCTTCTTGGGGCTTGAACTCCTCAGGAAAGAGCTGAACAAACCTGCCMGGAAAGGGAATCACGCCATTGAGTKYATTYRGTTTTGKCGTATTCCTCCAAAGCGGATTTTGTCAAGGGCGAAGCACACAGGAACCCCAGGATCTGATGCTGTTACTGCACTGCAAAGGTCAGTGTCATTTTTTGACATTCGACCTGCACGGTCCGATTGCCACCCCCAAACGTGGCCCACGGGGAGCAGCTGCCCCCTTGCAGGGAGGTGTCGAGCTGTGGCCTCCCGGGACAAGGAGGCTGTTGACACCAGGCTGAGGGTGGCTGGAGCCCAGGAGCTCTGAGGAGAGGTGAGGGAGCCGGGATTGAGCAGGGAGGTTGCACTAGRTCATCCCTAGAGGCCCCTTCCAACCTCAGCCGTTCTGTGACTCCGTGGTCGTTGGGCAGGGGGAATCAAGGGCATCTCCATGATGGTTGCAGACAGGGCCAAGCTCTTCTTGGAAGTGCACCATGAAGAGGCGGCCGACACAGCCCGGCTCCGGGGGATTCTGCGAGGTGCGTGGGTGCACAGCGGTGCGTGGGTGCACAGCGGTGCAGGCTGCCCAGAGGACTGCGCCACCTCCACCTGCGGGCGCATTTTAGCGCCAGCACTCTAGCGATTGCACCAAGGACCAGCGATCCCTGATTTGGCTTCATTTCCATTCACATTGAGGGYTGGACMCCCKTATATACCGTGCAGCCGTATATACCSTGCAGCCGTATATACCTTACTGCCGTATTTACCGTACCGCCGTATATCCCGTACGCGCCGCGCGCGCCGCTGCCGCCCGAAAGGCGGGAAGGGGGGGCGCGCTACCGCGGCGCGGCCGGCAGGGGGCGCCGCAGCGGCGGAGCGGAGCGCGGCGCGGAGCGGAGCGCGGGCGGCCATGGCGGCGGCTGCTGGCCCTGCTCGCCCTGCTCGCCCTGCTGCTGGGCGGCGCCTGGGCGGCGCGGGGTCGCGGCGCCGAGAAGCAGAACAGCCTCCGCCGCGCGGCCAGCGGCCTCTACCAGGGCGTCAGCGGCCTCTTCGGCGAGGACAACGTGCGGGCCCTGCAGAAGGTGAGGCGYCCGCCGCTCCCTCCCTCCATCCCTCCCGCTTCCCTTCGCCCCGGGCGCCCGTTTCTTCCGTAGCGGGGTCGGCCCCGCCTGCCCCGCGCCCCAGAGGGGCCGTTTCCCTCCTCGCCTCAGCGCGGGGCTCGGCCCTGGACGCGCGGCCGCGGCGCCTGTGGGAGGCCGGGGGCGGCGGTGGGGAGGGCGCTGGGAGACGGGACGCGGGAGGCGAGGCTTGGCGCGGAGCAGGACGTCGAGAAAAGCATAAAATCCATAAATAAAACTTACCGGAGGGGGCGAGAGGCGCTGCGGCTCTGCGTGCCCAGCGAGGGCATCGCCGCGAACCCCCCCTGGCTGCGGGGAGGGCACGGGCAGGGCTAGCTGTGAAGTGTGCCCGTTTTAAATGATGCTACAGCAGGTGGAAAACTGCAGATCCACTGCCTGGAGTAAGAATGACCCGTTGTACTGAGTGTGTTTCCAAATATCCTGCGATTCGGAGTTGCAATTCTTATAGGCTTACAGATTACGTATGCACATAATATAGATAATTTGTATATGCAATACTTGTAGTTATTAAGTTGCAAAGTGCACCTAAGGTTTTGGKTTTTTTCTCTATTTTATTTCTCAGTTCTTCTCAAGGTTGACTGAGAGGTTTGTGAATGGGGTGGATATATTAATGGACACATTCTGGAGAATATGGACTGACCTGTTAGATGTTCTTGGAATTGATGGTGAGTGTGGTGCCTGTTTACCCTTGAAACCTATCAGCAGATAGCAACATTCACGGAATGAGCGGAAAAATAACTGCTTTGTTTAATCGTGCCTCAAAGCATCCGTTGGTGGTATCTCTGTCCACTTTGTGAGGCTTTATTTTTGGATTTGGTTTCTTAAATAAGAGCACTAAAACAACCATACTGTTCCTGTATATATATATGCAGGATCTCTCTAAAAATTCCCTATAGAGATCATTGCTGGTTTATTGCTGGTAATCATTATATGTCTGGAAAAGGACAGGAAAGGGAAATTAGGGAGGACTACATGAAGGAAAGGTATAATATGAGAGCTTTTACAAGACARCTTTTCCAGAGAAAAAGCCTTGGACCTTGATCTCTACATTCACCTTATGCCCTGTGGCAGTTTGTCTTTCCCTAAAGAATCTTTAACGTCTCTAATTAAATGGAATTAATTCAGTCGCAACGTTAGAGATGAGCCAGTGATTTGAAAAGGTCCATCCAGAAATGGATGAACTAGCTTTGCYCCTTACTTTAGCAAAGATAGTCATGACTGCACAGCAAGGCCCTCTGGTATTGCCTTCTGTCTTTATCCTTGTGACCTTCACTTGYCCAAATTCATATTTTGTAACTTTTCCTCTGTTTTTCAGCCTCCAACCTGACTCATTATTTCAGCCCAGCAGCAATTGCCAACAACCCAACTCGTGCTCTTCTGCTGATTGGTGCCATTTTACTTGCCTATTGGTTTCTATCTCTCTTCCTTGGATTCTTCTTCTATCTCCTGCATATGATGTTTGGTCGCTTCTTCTGGATTGCAAGGGTTGCCCTCTTCACCCTCTCGTGTGTGTACATCCTCCAGAAGTACGAAGGTGATCCAGAACACGCGGTGCTGCCTCTCTGCTTTGTTGTAGCCGTCTATTTCATGACCGGGCCTGTTGGATTTTACTGGAGAAGAAACAGCAACAGCAGCCTGGAGGAGAAGATGGACCACCTGGACAGCCAGATCAGACTTCTGAATATACGTCTTTCTAGGGTGATTGAAAACCTGGACAGAGGCAGTGAGCAATGAACCAACCCCTATAGACCACTGTACACCAGCTCTCTAGAAAATCCCTAAGCACTGTCTCATTTGAAGTTACAAAGCAGCAAAACATCACATGGTAAAAAGTGTGCAAGGTTAAAACTTTTCATCATGTGTAAGACTAATTATCTAGATTGTACACTCAGCCATTATACTTGTAAGGAAAGAAACATTTAAAGATTTCAGCTGTATATTTAGAGAGTTTTATCCAGTACTAGATTTTTCTCAGTAGATAAACGCTTACTTTTACAAGCATTTAAAAACATCTTTTGTAAAGTTTTTATAAGAGCAAATTGAGTAGTCTTTCAGATATTTAAATTGAGCTAAACATATGCAAATTTGACACTTTAAAATGTTAAAAAGAAAAAAAAACCTCAAGCTACCAAACACTTCTCTTGAGAAGTAACTGTTGTGGGTCCATTTTTTTTTTTTTTTTAAAGTTTTGAATTTTTGTTTTATTGTTGGCTTATTTCATTGCCTTGAAGTTGCCTTTCATAGAGTATCATATGAAGAATTTTCTGGTATCAGAGCCAAAAAATTCACACCATAGCTTTTAATAGGAGTTGAGGAAAAAAAGAGAGAAGGAAGATTTTGTGAATTTCAAGTCCTTAAATGCTGGGCTTATATGAAGAATTCATAAATATAGATATATGGTTTTACTTTCTTGCATTTTGTATCAAGAATTTAACTTAAGTGTTTGAAAGGAAACTGACCTGAAGGAAAGAGATGTAGTGTGGCGGATTATAGTTCATATTTGATCTTCATAGCGAAGCGTTTTCCAAGCATAAGTGCATAGGATAAAACATGGTTTTTAGTCTCAGGACCCATGTACTTTCTCAAAAAAAGGCAGCAGATAAAACACTTGCAAACGGATTATTGCTTAAAGCTTTCTCAGGACCAATAAGCGGCAATAAATTACCTTCAGGAAGATCTGGATTTTTTTCTAAAATTATAGTAGTTTTGTAGGAGCTTTTTCTTGGAAGTCTGTGTCCTCACTCCATTGGGTTTTGAGGAAAGTGAGTCACCTTATGAGAAGAGTATATTGAACAGTTGTATTCCAAAGTAATGTGGAAGCTTTGAAGCAAGTTTACTTTGAAGGATTCCATGTATTTGCAGTGTTAAACTAGCTTGGTAGATTATCACTGGCTTTATAAGGATTGCAGAAATGCCTTGAAGCAAAGATAACCTCAGGGAAGAAAGTCAGATGGGTGAATTAATTTAGTAACTTATCGCATTCAAGGATATAAATGAAGAAGAGCAGAGGGGTAAAGCATCTAATACCATAGTAATGAGCACAGAATCAATACTGTGTGAAGTAAAATGGGCTGCAGATAAGAAGTGTTATTCCTAATAATCTAAATGAGTACAGAAAAACGATTGCCATAAAATCTAGTCAGTGATACTGGCAAAAAGCAAAGAGGAAAAAATATCAAATGATGATCCATGTGCTTTTGCTTCGCCTGTGATTGCCTGTCTCAGCAGGACTGGCCTTGTGCAGCTGTGCACGGTTTGCCACTTGGGCTTCGACTTCTTGTCTTGCTGGGTAAAACTCTTGAATGTGACACTTAATTGAATGTAACTTTGGGGAGAATTTATTTTTCTCTGTATGCTGAAGTTTGAGAATTTTCTTTTTTTAATGCATACTACTTGCCTAATCTCTTGTGGTCTGTATGTGACATTTTCACAAGTGATTATTTTAAAATCCATATTTATGGCCCTTGTTCCAAACCACGGTCCTTAAGTTCAATGTAATGGTTTCATATACAGTTGGCACTCATTTTACTTTTTTTATATCGTCTGTACATCCCTGGCTCTGTTTTTGAAGAAATACGTTTAGAGTGGCAAAGTAACTGCTTTTCATGATTTTTTTTTTTTTTGTAGAGGGTATAGAGTCGAAAGAGTACTGTTGCAAAAAATACTCTGCTTAGTATAGCTGAATATTCAAAGTATAGTTCTTTTTTTACAGCTCATTTTCCGTAGTGTTACATAGTCTTCTCTGTAATTTCTTTTCCCTCCTCTGCTATGTTCAGAGGACTGGGCTAATATTCCATGGAAATTAGGAATTGATTAGGAAAGCTTGTACAGCCTTGAAGTGTTGGGCTAAGTCTGAGGCCTGAGGACCAAAGCCTGCAAACCTCGCTCACGGAAGCGACTCCACTGACTTCAATAGGACTACGTGCATGAGTCAGTTTTGCATAGATAGTATTTTATGAAATCCATATTTAATGTTGAAGTTAAGAATATTTGAATCGTTTATATATTATGAGTTGTCTATTAAAGATTTATTTTAAAATGCTATATGAAAATTAATTGGGATTATAGTTTGTCCCTGTCTCTTTTGTCATGTCTTTTAGTTTTATAAAATCAGCCTTTCTGTATTAATGCTCTTCTAATTTTAATCACTCTGCTGCATGAAAAAATGTATTTTTGTATTTACTTACATCCCATGTACAGCCAAATGTTACGTGAAAAGCAGTATATATAAAACTGGATATTTTTAATCAGTATTTTTCCCTGCGCTCAGTTTTCGCTGTAGTAAAATTCGAAAGTAGTGWTTTTTTTTTTTTTTGTAAGCAGTCTAATCTTCGATATATAGAGATACTTTTCAAAATGCTCTGTGTTTTTAAACATGCACTGTAGTGAAAATGCTTTAGGCACCTGAATGTGGCATTGTATTTAATCTCTTTCAAGTTACTTTTGTTAATACCTTTAACAGATATTTTTCCATACAGAATTATCCAGTTTATCTATCAAGGTTTTTTTTGSTCTGCTTTTAGGAACTCATTCCAGTGAAAGTGGCAGCACTACTTTTGTATTGCCATTGATGGAGCATCTTAAATTCATTCAGGGACGTGCAGGTATCACCATTTGACACAGGGGTAAACTGAGGCACAGAACTTGACAGATTTGCCCGAGACCACGCAGCAAATGGCAGGAATGGGAACAAAACCCAGATCTCACAGCTCCCAGACCTGGCTCTGACCACTGTCCTGCTTATTCAGAGCTGGGTGGTGGTACCTATGCATTCCTCTAGTATTCCGTTTATCCTTTGCGCCCGATCTGGTGCAAGTGACTTAAAAGTGGTGCRGGTTGTCTGAGGTGCAGTTACACCTGTGTAAATACACTAAACCTGTCCTTTGATCCAAAGGCTGCTCGTATCAAACTGTTCCTATCTACCAGAGCATTCCCAGCAGCTGCTTGAGAGTGTCACCTCACTGYGCTGGTTGACATGTAACTGCTCAAGATGGACTTCAGACCGTCTGATATCAGAAATCCCACTAAGGTCTTAAGTATTTTTAACTTCTTCCTTTAAGACCTGATATTTGAAGCCACTGTAGGACAGTGTATTCTGAGTACATTGACATTTTTGCATTRACATTTTTGCAAAACAACTTACATTTGTAGCCGTTTCTCTGAAAGTGCACACCTCACTTGTATAGGTAACTGATCTCTCGTTTTAAGAATGTAATAATGCTTTTAAAAGTGGTATAGGGTATCAGAGTACAATGTGTAAAATCTGATGTAATTCAATGCTGTACTTAATAGTGCGTCCTTCAAATTGTGATTTGCTTTTAAAGACTTGTTGCATAGTTAATGTGGAAAATAGACCAGTATAAATCTTAGCTCTTTGATGGYGTAGAAGTTTTTAAGTGTGATTTGCCTCACATACTGATCTGTATTTGGCAGCTAATGATGTAAATGACCGTTAAGTTCTCTTTGTTGGGGTTGGAAAATAGAAGATTTTATTGTATCCGCATGCATTTTAAACTTTTGGATAATTCCATTGAACTGTGATGACAATTAGCACATTAAAAGAAAAAGAGTGGATCTTCTTTTTAATCAGAAATTATATTTGCTATGGTAGCACTCGTTATCAGCACTGATGTTAGTGATTTCACCTCCTGTTTTGTACATCGGATTCCGAGATTGATAGTGTTTAAGTTTGTACAACTGTTGTGTTTCTGTAAAAATAACTTGGTCTGAAGCAATGGTGTATGTATCCTTTTGACCTATGATCCTTAGGGAAACATTAGCTTCCACTGCTGATATTGTTAAGTAGTTACAAATATATCAAACTTATTTTCTACAGAGCTCCACCTGCCTTGATTTATTACGTATCCGGCCCGCTGCTCGCTGTACCGTGCAGTTAGGCGTTTGTAGAGCAGTTTCACCCACCTGCCGCGGTGTTGTGGCAACGCTTACAATAAACGTTTCCTGAGCCCSTGCCCTGAGAGCTGCGGCGCTGGGGGGAGGCCGGGGCGGCCGCCGCCTCGCGGCGTCGCGACCGTTACTCGGGGCGCCAAACGGGGCCGCCTCAGGGACGGGGCGTCGCGGCCGTTACTGTGAGCGCCAAACGGGGCCGCCTCAGGGACGGGGCGTCGCGACCGTTACTCGGGGCGCCAAACGGGGCCGCCTCAGGGAAGGGGCGTCGCGGCCGTTATTCTGGGCGCCAAACGGGGCCGCCTCAGGGACGGGGCGTCGCGGCCGTTACTTTGGGCGCCCAACGGGGCCGCCTCAGGGCACCGCAAGGACGTTTCCCAGCTCGCGGTGGAGGCTGCTGGATCTCCGGGAACCGGGCGGCGGGAGCAGACGCGAGGCGGGGCCGCCATCCTATCCCCGCCCGCGTCTCGCGAGGCTCCGCGCGCGCCTGCGCTGAGGCGCCGCCGGGAGCCGCACGTGGGGAGCGGGACCGGGCGCCGCCGCTGCCGCCGCCGCCATGGGCCGGGCGCGCCGCAGGCACAACTGGAAGGCGCGGCAGCCGCGGGGCTCCGCGCGCCCGCCCGCCGCCGAGCCGGAGCCGCTGCCGCTGGAGCTGGAGCTGGGAGGTGCGGCGGGAGCCGTGAGCGGCGGGCGGGGGGCTCGGCGGCGCCGCTGGCCTGGCCGCCCCTCCGCGGCCGCGCTTTACGATATCGACAATGTTTGTCGCTAAAGCAGAACCGCCGGAGCGCTCCTGAACCTTTGCCGTGTTCCTGCTCTCGTGATACTTTAATTCGGTTTATTGCAGAGGTTCTGCAGTAGTTTAGCACTCATCTGTTTCGTTCTGTTATTAATAACCGGCTTATTACAACAGTTTACGAGTATTTTATTAATTAATTATTTTATCTCGTTTCCTGGGCAGTTATTAAGTTAATGCTAATAATGTTCTTATTTTCTTAAGCTTCATGTTATTCGTATGGCTATCTGTTAAAATTTATTTTCAATCCTATGCTTATTATTAAAACCTTTCTCATATAMATTCCTGCTAGTGTAATTTAGGTATTTATGGGAGTGGCAGAAGGCCGTGGGTCATGCAGAGGTGCCCAGTCCCTCCTGCCCTAGTTGCCCTTCAGTTTCAGGGGGACCTGGATAAAGGCCCATTTAGTGTTACCTAAGTCCAGGAAAAATACCTTAAAAGCACCATGGTGCTGAGATGTTGATTCCATATTCCTTTCGCCTTATCAGAAACCTGGGATTTGTTTTGGCTGGGGACTAGGGCCCTTTTTGTTTAAAATTGAGCTTAATTCGAGTCAGGTTTGCAATAAGCCCATTGAGCAATATGCGGAACATAGTCTACCTGCCTACGGGTAAATAATCAAACGTATGCTTTCAGATGAAACAACACTGAAAGGAGTTGATGGAAGTAACGCCCTGGTCCTGCCTTCAAAAAAAGCAAAGAAGAAAAAAGTAGCAAGTGTTCCTCAACAGCCAAAAAAACCCCTAAGCAAGAAGCAGAAGAAAAACTTGCAGAAAGTTTTAGAGCAGAAAGAAAAGAAAAAGCAGGTATGTTGTTTCTCGGCGGTGAAGCTACCTCCGTGGCTTCTGGCGTGATTAAATGAATTTAATAATATCGGTGCGCAGAAGCAGCTGATGCCAATGGGTGTGTGCTGAGGTTTCCCTYGCGTGCGGCTCTGAGACGCGGTGTCTGTCGTAGGCTGCTGCTGTGATGAACATGAGCTCTGAGGCATCCCCAGGACGTGTTCATGCTGAAGCTAAGAAGTTTGTGTTACAGCAGCRTTAGCTAGTTATTTTCTGCATGTTCTGGCAAAAGCATGAGGCCACCCATGGTGCCTTCAGTGTAACTTCCARTGCTGAAATAAGATTCCCCTCACCCTGACCCCACGTTGGGCTGCAGGAACTCGCAGCTTCTGGGCCCAACTCATTCTGTCTTTGGCCTTGGCAAGATGTTTAATCGCCCTGGATGTCAATCTCTTCTCTTTAAATAAGAATAATTCATAGGAAGAAGATTCATTATTGCTGGTGCACTCTGTAAAGCTCAAGGGCCACTCTTGACATGAAGTTATTTGCTGTAAAGTATAAATCCTGATTTTGGTTGTTTTTCCCACATAGCGAGCGGAATTGCTGAGCAAACTCAGTGAAGTCCAGGCTTCTGAGGCAGAAATGAAGCTTCTGTACACCACRTCCAAGCTGGGCATTGGGGAGCGAATGTATCAGACCAAAAGGTAAAGCATTGCTTTGAGAGAGCCTCCCAAATGAACTGCAGTGGTTTTGAAATGGACACCTTCTTTTTTTTCTATATTCTTACTGCATATGTATTCTTCAAAATGGATTGACTTAAATATTTCCCACTTTTACCTGGTAATGTTTAAAGTAACATGACCCATCCTTTCGTAAGGGTGTGCAAGAAGAATAACAATCATACGTGCAAATGCTAATAATAGATTCTGCTAAGCTAGGCAATTAGTGGAATAAACTTTTTTTTTTTTCCCAAAATTGGAAAACATTGACTGATACAATCCATAATTAACTAGATCACGCCGAGTTTAACGTGGAAAGAAGTCGGAATAAATTAAACTGCAAACGTGGATTTTTAAGAAAGCAGTAGATATTGAYAGAGAGTGTGCTTAGATAAGAATACAATTTACTTATGCAGCATAGTGCTGGGGAAGAAATGGWTTTGGTTTGATTTTTGTAGTCACTGAACAGACATTGTTCTTTCAACTCTCTTGTTTCTGGTAGAAGAAGGGAATTCCTCTTTCTTAATTTAGCAGGGAAGCAGTTACTATACTCAACTACTTGAATACATGATAGCATATCTGCAGAGAAGTCTACAACCAAAGTGTTTGGGTCAGTGGAATTGCAGCAGTGCTGATTGGTTGATCCTCTGTAGGTTATCAGGTCCAGCCTTCTGCTTGAATCATGGTTATTGCAAACACGAATGGCTTACCCAATTTAATAAAAGACAGATTTAGGCTCAGGCAGTGACTTCTTCTGATTTGACTTACCTTTTTTTTGTGTTAAGAAGTGTCTGGCCTGAAGTCCTGGAGAATGTTGAGCAAAACACTGATCATGGGTTGATGTTTCATTCCAGAATGGTGCAAGAGCCAGAGGCTGTTGTCCCTGAGAAGATCAGGAGCATCAGTGGGGCAAATAAGAGAAGGCACAGCTCAGATTCAGAACCGGAACCCGAGGAAGAATCAAGTAGCTCTGAAGAGGAGAAGGAAGAGCAGAAAGAAGAAATGGAGGTTTCAGACAGTGGTTTGAATGTAACTGAAAAGCCAGAGGAAGGCATTGAGGAGAAAGCAAGTCCTCAGCAGACCATTCCTAGTGMAACGGTTTGTCAGACAGTGTCACACAAACCATCTTGCAAGCCTGCAGTTTTCATYCCTGTGGACAGGGCTCCTGAGATTCAGGTGAGGCTCTTTTAACAGTAAAATGCCTGTCAAGGGGGATGGAAATTACAGTGTCTTCTGTCAAACTGATTCACTGCAGACACTACAGCATTATCTTGTGTCCATTACCTGTACTACTGGCACTGCATTAGTGTGCATTTATGGTGCTGGTTCTTGCCAGTTATGCCTGCACAAGTGTGAGCTTTAAGCCTGTGCAGAAACAAAATTGGTTTTGCTTTATGTCATAAGTATTTAGCTTTAAATGTATAATCAATTAGCAGTTTTTCACCATTTTTCACTAGAAATCTTGTGAAGTTACTTTTGGTTCTCCATTACACTATGTATTAGTCATTACACTATGTATTACTCCATTTGATATAARCAGAGTATTTAGATAGAGGAAAATCTCTGCTCATGTTTGAGCAAACAAGACAGTTTTGAAATAGRTTTTTGTTTTAATTAGCTTATTAATAGACTCATGAAATTCTGGAGTTCTGATAAGTTGTTTTCCTCTGTCTGGTTCTTGAACATGACAGTGGGATATTAGGTAGTTTAGACSTTTTCAAGCCATAGAGCTTGTAGGATTCCCATAGAGGTTTTTATAAACTAAAGCTGATTTCAGTTTCGGTGAAAAGTGGAAAAGGAGTGGAGACAAAACAAGGCAAGTAAAATGTGTCCTTTATTTAGGAAGCAAGACTAAAGCTTCCAATTCTTGCTGAAGAGCAATCTGTCATGGAAGCCATTAATGAGAATCCCATCGTTGTCATATGTGGAGAAACGGGAAGCGGTAAAACCACGCAAGTACCTCAGTTTCTGTATGAAGCTGGCTATACTAGGTATGAGTCTTCTCTTATACACAGTAAATGTGATTGTGAAAACTTAAACTAGCTCAGCCACTTCTGATTTTATCCTGGAGTGAACTGATGCTTGCAGTAGCTTCATGCTGTTGCTTATATTAACAAGCTCAGGCAGCACATGAGATTCTTGTGGGCTTTAATAAGGTTCATTCACCTCCTGGGCTGCTGCGACCCCAGCCTGAGTGTCTTCTGAAATGAACCAAATGCTCGGCGGGGGGGGTGGTCAGGAAAAAAATGAAACAAAAAGGAATTTGAGGAGGAAAAACCTCACTTCAGTGATACATAGATTGTGATATCAATGTACATATAAGGGATAATCCAAAGCTTCCTCTGTTTTCCTTTTAACTTTAATTGAAAACTCTTCTAARTAATACTGTCTTCAGAGCTACTGTGCAGAAATCRTATCGTTAGCTTTCTACATGCTTCTCTCTAAACCTTCTCCCCACATCTCTTTCCTAGTTTAAGTGGTGCTATTGGGATCACGGAGCCTCGACGKGTGGCTGCTGTGTCCATGTCCCAGCGAGTTGCTAAAGAAATGAATTTGTCACACAGGTGAGGAACAGGGAGATAATGAAGCTGGCATCTTGCTGGGAATATAATACTGAGATGAGTTGTGTTATGTGTTGGCAATGGAGATTTACTTATTGGCTGTTCTATCTCCAGCAAAGAACTGTAAGGAGCTTATTTATAATTCCCCCTGGGTTGTCTGTGCAAAGAGCCCCCCACAGACTCGGTGCCCGTAATGGCTGTAAGTTAGAGAGCGCTTTGCAAAGATGGCTTATTGGTAACAGTCCAAATTTGTGTGTCCGTGAGAAAGTGCCCCACAATAGTGATGTAATTCAGAGTGAAATTCCTCTACATCTCAGCCTCTTTTATGCATTTTAGGCTCTGAGGAGTTGATCATTTTGCTTGTGCTGATGTCAAGTTCTGATTTAATTAGGTTAAAGGCTGCTTCTTGGTATGAATGTGAATTTTATGATTTTCCCCCGTGCTTTCCTTGTGGTTATCTTGGTATTTCCTTACAGAGTTGTTTCATATCAAATACGATATGAAGGAAATGTGTCAGATGAAACACAGATCAAGTTCATGACCGATGGTGTGCTGCTTAAAGAAATTCAGAAGGTAAGTTGCTCTCCTTAATGATGTAAATTATTTGTGTAGATAGAAAGAAATACCAGTTGGTTTGCATGGTTTCACTACCAACCTTTCAAAGCAAAACCAGTTTCATCTTGAAACTGTATTTTGTGTTAACCCTTTATAATTCTGCCCAAGAATTATAACCCTAAATGTTGTGTTTTCTTGCTCTATAAAATAAGAAGGAAAAGCCTCTAGGGAAGTAGGGAGCTTCATGTGCGTTTTGGGATTCAACTTTGTTATAGACTGCTTGTTTTACGTAGAGTTATATATGTGTCTCTTAGCTTCTCGCTACTTTAGTGAGGTTGAGACCTTGGATGAGAGTTCATGTGCTGGTGTCACTGATGTTCTCTCTCTTTCTTCTCAGGACTTTCTGCTTTCAAAGTACAGAGTAATTATTATTGATGAAGCCCATGAAAGAAGTATGTACACAGATATCCTGATAGGCCTCTTGTCTCGCATTGTGCCTCTTCGTGTAAAGGTAGGAGAAGCAAAAATAACTACATAGCCTGGCAGCGTTCTCAGTGTTATAAGTGGACGTATTGGGGCAGGACACGAAAATGCTTTGTGTGAGGAGCAACAGGGGCTCTGTGCTGTGGAAGTCAGTGGGAATGGGATGAAAAGCAGTAAAAAGCACTGACGCAGATGACACATGCTTGTTTTTCCCTTGTGATACAGTCAGCACAGGACCTATAAAAGGGTAAAAACAGTACATTGTCGGTACCAAGCGATCCTTTTCCAGTCAATATCCATTTGATTTCCAGACTCATAGTGTCACAAGACACAAGTAAAGATTAAATTAGCAGCTTACTATAAAGTAAGATGCTTACTGCTGTGCTGAAATAAGCCAGCTAATAACAGTGATGCGCATAAGACTTTTCCTGGGATCCTGACAGACACCTTGAAGTGTTTAGTCCTGGCAGATGCCTGACTGGGTGATGGGGGTGGTGGACTGTGTGACAGTTCTTGGTACCCATTTTAATTTTACTTATGAGTATGCATGTGTGTTTACATGGAGGTGAGAGAGTTCAGTGGTTTACAGGCAAGTCGGTGGTAGCATCAGGATCACTTGTGCAATTCTTTTCTCTGTTTTAAGACAGACAACATTTGAAGCTGACTTGTATCCTTTGTCACTTGGCATGGTGCAACCTATTAATATTTTGGAAAAAGCCTTTTATTCAGGCTAATACTAATTGTAGTGGGGTTTTGTGTTGTATGCTGCTATACATTCTGTGCATTCAGGCACAGAATAACACAGCATGTTTGTGTCTCTGCAGAAAGGGCTACCACTGAAGCTCATCATCATGTCAGCAACTCTTCGTGTTGAAGACTTCACTGAGAACAAGAGGCTGTTTTCTGTGGTACCGCCTGTTATTCAGGTATCATCCCTCTTACTAGGGTCCATGTCAGTTGTAATGGCTGAAACACTGTGAGGGCATTCTTTATTATTGTTAACAAAAAAAAAAGGAAAAAGCAGACACTAACTTTTCCAGTTGCTGCTGCTGGAACAGTTATCAATTTAAAAGTAGCTATTTTGTTTATTTCTTTCTTCTTTGGGTGTTTTTCTTTCCATTTTTATCAGGAAAGCTTTGCCTGGCAGGAAATGGGTTATCTTGAAAAACTGGAAATTACAGCTTGGGAGAACTAGAAAGCCTCAAACTGAGAAGATGATCTGAGAGAGAGAAGTTTGGTTTCTAGGTGTTCTGAATGGACAAAACTGATGTGTGTGGGTCCAGTGTTTTGTAGGTTGCCAAAAATAAAACCTGAACAGAACACTGATATGAGTTTGCTGCTTTCCTGGGAAAACAAGAATTGATTGTGCTGGGTTATACAACACTCTCTCTTTATTGTTTCCTGTCTAGGTAGATGCAAGGCAATACCCTGTAACTGTACACTTCAACAAGAAAACTCCTCTAGATGACTACAGTGGGGAGTGCTTCAGAAAAGTGTGTAAAATCCATCGAATGCTGCCCTCAGGTAGGATCACTGCTGGGAACCTCCTTAAACTCAACATGTCTCAAGACTTCCGAGTTT
>PTEX01000041.1:3410890-3427387 GCA_003342815.1 Eudromia elegans | reverse complement strand
CATCTAGGCCTCCCTTAAGTCGTCATTGTGTTAGTATGTTTCTTGAGGTAGTGCTATACACAAAGACCCCGTTTCTCCTTGTTACTTTACAGTGTATTTGAAATGTCTTACAAAATGATTTCTGAAACTTTCCAAGGTGAAACAACTACACTGAGGTTTAGAATTGACTCTTCTCTTGCAGGTGGAATTTTGGTGTTTTTAACAGGACAGGCTGAAGTTCACTCCCTCTGTAGAAGGCTGAGGAAAGCTTTTCCATTCAAAAAGAATAGCACTGCAGGTAATGCTACAAAATAAAGGATTGTTAAAGTTGGAATTTATTTTACCAAGACATGAGCTTGCTTTGCACCTAAAGAAACCTCAAAATCCAGGACTAGGAAAAGGTGCAAGGTAGATGATTYTGTTCAGTTTGTGCTGATTTGAATTCATGGTGAATGCTTTATATAATACACACGTGTGCGCGCACACAATATCTTCTGATTCCCTGGAATCCACTGTATTTATTCAGTCATTCTATTGGTTGAATTACAAGTGGAAGGACTGCTGCTGTTCGGAGGTTATTTGCAGTGAGGATGGTTGGATTTCCCAAAGTGACTTTAGAAAGTTAGAAGATTAAATTCTGTTTTGCCCAGCTAATCCTCTCCTAAATCTCAAGATAGGTTCTTGTGTATTGCTGTYGATCCTCAGCCATTGTGTAATTCCTAAACCAAACCTTAATGTTAAACTTTTGGGACGCTTGTGTCCTCAACGTGACCATTTGCTGCTTTTATACTGTGACGCTTAAATCACAACCAAGATTGTGTGAAACRCAAGTAAAGAGTATGGCCAGGTTTCCACACTCATTATAGAGGAGGGCAGCTGAGCTAACAATAACTGCTTGATGTTTCTCTAGGAGATGATGACAAAGAAGAATCAGTGGAAGAAATCAGAAAATTTAAGAAATCCAGGAGGAAGAAGAAAGTTATGGTAATGTGTGATGGCTAGAATTCCACCAAGAGACAGGAAGGAGCAGGTACCTCCCTGCAAAGCAGTGTTCTTGAGTAGCTGCATTTCTCTCCAAACTCTGTTCTAGTTGTGCCCTGTGTCCTATATAGTTTCCCTCCAGGGAATATATCCTTTCAGGGCTGTGTGTAGGCCAGAGACATCCTGACTTGGGGAAAGCAGAATTAAATGATATAAAACCTAAGACTTATTCTTAACCTCCAAGAATATTTTTATCTGCTTTTTGTCCAAGATGAAGATATTTGTTTTTCTTTCACAGTTTTCAGGTAGGGAAAAATAAAATGTTTTCCTGTGGATCCTTTCTTTAGTGGAATTCTCCAGCATTTAGAGGGAATGGCTTTATCTACACTGATAAATGCTCCATTATGAGCACTAAGATGTGTCCCTGGACATTATAGGCATCAATTAAATACCAATAAAACTTTAATGGAAGTAGTTCTAGACTCSCTGACTCCAGGACTGCTCTCATCTCATCATTTGTTATCTGAAATTGGGACTGATGTGTCTATGAATGAGATTAGTGTTGTTTCTGACCAAGTCCTGTGTGAAATTTGTTAGCAGGAATTTATGATGTTACTAATAACCTGTCTGCTGGCATCAGATCTTGATAGCTTGGGTAAAGGACAGTTTGGGGGAAGAGTAAAAATCCCTATTAAAAAAAGTGGCTCTGCATAGAATGCTTTTTAAAATTTACTCAAGTTGTTCTCCCAACTCACGGTTAGCACAGCTGAATTAGCATCTCAGCCTTGAACTACAAATGAAATCAATCCCTCTGTCACCTTCATGTCAAAGAAAGTTTGGAATAAGCATTCAGCTTTGATTTTAAAGCATTAGGAATTGTTGACCTTGGCAGTTATGTAAGGACTAATGCTGTGCTTGGAAAGGCTTATTGCTCTGTACTTTTTCTCTCTCCTGTCTTCTTCAGGCACTCCCCAAAATTGATCTGGACAATTACTCTGTCACACCGGTAGATGAAGGGGATGAAGACAGAGATGCAGAAACTGATGATGACATGGCAGGATCTGATCTTGATCTTGATTTAGGAGATGGAGACACAGAGGAAGGTTTGGCACTTAAATAGAAGTTGCCCATGTACAGTCCCTGTGAAACATGTGACACAAATTGGCTGGCCTTTGCTAAGCTGGTATGACAGCACATCAAACCTGTATAATGGAAAAGCTGTTAAGGTGTTCCATTTTCAGCTTTATACCAAATATTTTGGTGCTACTTCTAAATGAGGCTGAGTCTGTGAAAGGATTGTGGCGGAGCCTTGGAAGCTGACTTACAGTGTATATAAAATATTATTTTGTTTCTTTACAGATGAGAAATCAGATTCTTCCATTCCGCTCTATGTCCTCCCTTTATATTCTTTACTAGCACCAGAGAAACAAGCAAAGGTAAAGGATTTATTATCAAAAGAATAAGTGACTTTTATTCATATGTAGCGCTGTTGTGTGTTAAGCCACATGTGTTTGGTGGGTTAAAATTTGCATTTTAAAATGCCCATTGGTGAGTATATTTGAATGGGCCAGTGGGCAAATTCGTTTCCCATATGAATTGACTGTCTTTTTCATTTACTGACAATGCATTTCATGTGCCCATCTGTTCGCTGCAGGTATTCAGGCCTCCTCCTCCTGGAACCAGACTCTGTGTTGTAGCCACCAATGTGGCTGAAACGTCGCTTACCATCCCTGGCATCAAATATGTGGTTGACTGTGGAAAGGTCAAGAAACGTTTCTACGACAAAATTACTGGGGTGTCGTCTTTCAGAGTCACCTGGATATCTCAAGCGTCAGCTAACCAGCGCGCAGGTCGAGCTGGCCGGACTGAACCAGGGCACTGTTACAGGTTAGCTAGTTGCCCTGAAGATAGTTAGGAAAACAAAAAGCTCAACCAGTGCCCCATGAATTTGGTAGTTTCTCTTGTTCTGCTGCTTTTAGTTGTCCTCCTCTCTGACTTTCACAAGGCACTAGTGAAGTGCTGCTTAAAACAATTTTTTTTGTCTATTGTTAATCCAAGTTGGGGAGGTGAAACTCAATGTAAGCTGTCACARAGGATGTAGGTTTGACAGTTAGGCTTTACAGGAGCCCTTTTCTTGTGTCAAGTCCTTATTTTGGTGGTCAGGTTGCCTGAACCATGCGAGTAGTTGCATTGTTATGTAAATAGTATCCCACAGCTGCCTTTTACCAATTTTTGATGTGTATCTATTGAGTTAAGATATATTTTAAAGTTTCTAAGCCTTGCTTTTATTCCACTAGGTTATATTCTTCAGCAGTGTTCATGGATTTTGAACAATTTTCTGCTCCAGAAATAACAAAGCGACCAGTAGAAGACTTGATCCTGCAAATGAAAGCACTGAATATAGAAAAGGTGAACTTTAAAACTGACTTTTGTGCTGTTGCACTCATTAGAATGCTGTCCATAAGAACCAGAAACGAACATAAATTTGTCCTTTATCTTAACTCACTGCTTAAGGCTGTGTCTTGCTTTAGAAATGAGGGACCTGGGGCTTGATTTTGATTCTGCAGAAGAAATTGCAGAAGTTGCTGTGAATTACATCAGACCTTAATAGACTTTGCAACTTCCTCTCTTTTGTCTCAGATAATGGAGCTTTCTTATCAGGTTTCTTGCAAATTAAAACCAGCGAAATAGCAGTCTTGTAGTTCAGAGGCAGAGAGGGAGGAGGGCCTTAGCTGTGTGCATATGAGTTTTAACTTCACAGGCTTCCCTTCAGGTCCCAGAACTGCACAAGGAACAGTAGCCCCTGCCCTGACAGAATAGGGATTGCTGAGCACTTCCAGAGAACAAAATACTTAAGAACAGCCTGACCTAGGCAGTGGCTAGAGGTAGTGGCAGTTAAGAGTAACAGTGTTATTCCTGTTTCCCTAATTGTTTTGTTTCCTCCCATTATATTTCCTTTCCTGTTGTCCCTGGAAAACTTCCTGAGTGTTTTCCTTTGGTGAACATAGTGAAAGGGAAGGTTAATGCTCCATGGAGTTCTTGGTGCACTCGGACTCTGCTCTTCAGCACTGACATCTTCGTGTCTGTAGGTAATCAACTTCCCCTTCCCAACGCCGCCTCCAGCAGAAGCACTTGCAGCCGCTGAGGAATTGCTGATAGCCCTGGGTGCCTTGAAGGAGCCCCCAATGACAGGAAGGTAACAGTGTCTGGCATCATTATAACAGCTTTTAGTTCACCTGTGTTTGTTTCCCTAGTTGGAGCCTCAGTGAGTTTTCAGTTCTGGAATATGCCTCTGCCAGAGCTATTAGGGCCCAGCTATTCTGGAATGTTTTTCTGCACAGAGTTGCAGTGAAAAGGCAAGAAATGCCACAGTGTTCTGCTGTGTGCTGGTCTGAGTTAGAAGATGGCAGCTCTGCCTCTGTGAGGAAGCAGAAAGCTGCTGGTTCTGCAGCTCAGGAGAGTCCATGGGCTTTCGTAGCCTCTGACACAGCCCAAGGATCAGGCAGGGGAAGGCACTGCTAGGAGTGCCCTGCGCAGGGCAGGGAGTTGCGTGCCAAGAGGAATCGCTGACCCGGCCATTAAGGCCTGCATGTAACAAAACCAGAGATTACATCAAAAACAAATAAATTAAGCTGCCCAGACCAGAGACCCAAACTTATATTAACGCAGAATTTACTGCCTGACTTTTCTCCTCTGCAGGCTGAAGGAGCAGCAAAGAGCAAAGCTGAGTTGCCCTATTAGTCCCTTGGGCAGAGTAATGGCCACGTTTCCTGTAGCCCCACGCTATGCAAAGATGCTGGCACTAAGTAGACAGCACGACTGCCTGCCGTACACCATCACCATAGTGTCTGCAATGACGGTCCGGGAGCTTTTTGAAGAGTATGACAGGTGAGTAAAGTAGCCTGAGGACACATGGCCTTGTCGCAGCACAGTGACGAGGTGGTGCTGACTCCAGGCTCTGCAGCAGCACTGGAATTTTCTGTAGCTTGTTTTTAAACCTGCCTCTCTTGCTTGGAGATCAGTCTGCRTATAGACACGATACTGATCTGTGCTGCGTTTCACGTTTCTTTCAGACCAGCAATAAGTGAGGAAGAGACAGCAAAGCTGAAGGGGAAGAAAGCAAGACTTTTACAGATGCAGAAGATCTGGGCTGGGCAAGGGCAACTGCAAAAGCTAGGAGATCTCATGGTCATGCTGGGTATGACAGCGAGCGATTTCCCTGTACTGTTATTTTCCATTTTATTCTCCTCTGACCCTGAGCTCTATTGGCTTTACATAACCAAAGTTATCTCCCTGCTGTAGGGCTACGTCTAGTGGAATATTTTCTAGACTGTGCTCCAGGCAGCGTCCAAATGTCCCAGGCTAACAAAAAACCCTAAATGCAGGGGTTGCAAAAACCCCTGAATGGGGACTGTGATATTTCCATGTGGGCCAGTGACAGTACTGGCCCACAGCTTAAGGTTGTGCTAGGAAAACTGATATACTGAGTTTTTGCCTTGTGCCCCTGATGATTCACTTGCAGGAGCAGTGGGGGCCTGTGAATATGCAGGGTGCACTCCTAAGTTCTGTGAAGAAAATGGGCTACGATACAAAGCTATGCTGGAAATCAGACGCTTGCGAGGGCAGCTGACAACAGCAGGTAAAAGTCTTTGGATTTGGGGAGGAACTGCTGGTTTAGTTTGTCTTCTGGGGATAGGAAATCAACTAGACCATGGAAAAGTTTTCTTTCCATTGAGTGTAAAATCAATTTCTCCCCCTTCAGTTAACTCGGTCTGCCCTGATGCTGTACTCTACATTGATCCAAAAATGAAGCCCCCAACAGAAGCCCAAGCAACCTACTTGAGACAGATTGTGTTGGCAGGCCTAGGGGATCACGTAGCCCGACGGATTCAGGCAGAGGAACTCCTGGATGAGAAATGGAAAAATGCATACAAGGTAAGAACATTGATTTGACCCAATTCCTCTTCCCTCATGCCTTTGTGTCAGGGGGACACTCCTGTGCAAAGCCTGGATTTATGTGTGGATTCAGTACTGGGTCTGCGTCTCCTGGCTTTCTCCAACTTCTCAGCACAGAATTTAAGTTTCCTGTGTTGCAGTTTCCCTCATGTAGGGAGGAGCTCCTTATAAAGGAGCTAGGAAGTGCAGTTAGTGGAGCTTACAGAGTTCTTGCTGATTCTACAGAGAAAGTGAAGCAGGAAAGAGTGGTATTATGAAAACCTCTGACACTTATGGGAACAATGCAAACAATCTGGGAGAGATTGAAATTTGATGCAGTSAAGGAATTGGATTGCCAGTAACTTGTCTTACTCTGCTTGAATTCCTTGTGCTCTCTTTAAAGACTGCTCTGCTAGATGACCCCGTCTTCATCCATCCAAGTTCAATCCTCTTCAAACAACTCCCAGAGTTTGTGGTGTATCAAGAAATTGTTGAGACTACGAAATTATATATGAAAGGTAACACTGGTGTTCTACACTCTACAGATATATACTGATATTTGGATCCTTTAATTCCCAGGTTTTAACCTGGGAAAAATGGGCCAAATGTACTCTTCCCTAGTAAAATGGATTAGAAGCCATACTTCTGAAACAGCTTCTCTGCACTAGCCCAATCAACAGTAGCTGCCCTTTAACCATTGGCACAAGCAAAAGAAATTAAAATCCATGCAGTTGACTTTAAAATAGCCCATAAATAAACCTTTGTGGAGGATGAGAGCCTGTGTGTGTGCTTTACTCATAGGACTGTTGGCTCGTGCCTGGCTCTTGTCAGCAAGACTTCATTTTGCATCGTGTTTTTCTTTCCAAAGGTGTGTCTGCTGTTGAACCTGAATGGATTCCTGTTCTTTTGCCACCTTACTGCCACTTTGGGAAACCCCTGGAGAATCCTCCTCCATCTTACTGCCCTGAAACAGGCAGAATTCGATGTCACCGGCCAAGTGTCTTCTGTAAGTTTCTTGAAACACTTTTCTCAGTAATTTTGTCTAAAAGATGCTCATTAGACATGGTCAAGAACACCAGAAGGGTTAAGCTCAACTTGGACTGTTCCAAGGACTTAACAGTGATTTGAGCAGCTCCATAGGTTTCACGAGGGTTAAATACCAGCATCTTCCTATTGACCTGGCTGTTTTATGCCCATGTCTTCTCACTGTTATGAAGGATCGAGGCTATCGGGGTGATGACACTAACTTCTCCAGTTGTCTTAGCGCCTTATTCTCATACCTCACATGGAAAATCCCCCTCCTCTTTGATCGTTTAGGAAACCCAGTGTGATCTTTCTTTCCAGATCGAGTTAGCTGGCCGCTCCCTGCTGTGGAAGTTGATTATCCAGAAGGTCTTGATCGCTATAAATACTTCGCCACGTTCCTGCTGGAAGGAAAGGTGAGGATATTCCAACTGCCTCACTTCCTTGACATTAAATAAGATTTTAGCCCAGCTTCTAGAGGAGGTGAACCTGGTGGCTGCCTTCTTGCCTTCTTTGTGTGCAAAAATGAGAGAAAGAGATAGGGTGATAGGGAGTATCAAACTGAAACCTATAGGAATCTGTATTAATTAATGTTTATTTTCACTGGATAATTCATTTACCTTTTCCATTGTATACTTGATCTCCCAGGTGATTGAAAAGCTGGCCTCTTACAGGAAGTGTCTGCTGTCCAGCCCTGCTATAATGCTGAAGACATGGTCCAAGTAAGTTGCTAACAACAAACTTGTTTTCTTTTCTCTCCACCAATTGCTTTTACCTCCCTTAAAATAAAAAAGTTCAATCCTGGGGAGGATGTTCTAGCTAAGGATTTAGGCTGCAGTTCTGGAGAGAGGAGAATCTATTTCCTCAACAAGAAAAATCCTGTCTCAGGAGAACTGGCCTAGTTTAAGGGCAAGTATGGAAGCACACATGCAGCCCACTGATTGCACTGACGTATGAGCTGATCTGTGCAGATAAATTGCTCACATATTTAAGTAACTTTTTCTATTTTTTAGGCAATTATACTAAAAAAAAGTTTCTAGAGATAATTGTCCTTTTTTTATGATTTTTTGGGTGACATTTAAAAACTGTGACCCTCAAAATGAGTCAACTATTGCTTCTCATGTCTTTCCTGTACTGCCCTCCCTTGTTTACCATAATAACCCTTTTTAGTAAATTTTCTTTGAGGTTTTTGTGGAATTGGTAGGTGGAAGAATTTTGAAAGACTTTGTTAAATGTAACAGGCACAAACATTACAATTACAAAGGGTTTCCCTTTTTTACTCAGTTAACAGATCAACAGGAGGCCTGTGGATTCCTCCTTCCTTTACTTTGTGCTATTTTGTGTAGTTCTGTTTCCTCAGTGTGAGCTCGTTTCTTGCTGCCGCCTCGTGCCATCAGCAAAGAGAGTAGCCTGCTAATTTTTCTTTACCAAAAAAAAGTGCTAGGGTAATAAAAGACTTCTAGTGAACTTCTCTTCAGCTAACGACATGTTCCTACATCCAAAGGTCATGTGTTTTTACACATCTGCATTTAGTCTCTTAGCAGTATTAGAGGATGTATTAAGAGTGATGGGCTGAAAGCTGTGATGTACGTTGTTGTCCTTGAGCTAACGAACGTTGCTGTGTTGTCTTATTTTGGACTTGTTTAGGCTTCAGCCCAGAACTGAATCCCTCCTGCAGGCTCTTGTTGCAGAAAATTGTGATAACCGTGATGCTTTGCTGGCTGCATGGAAGAAAAATCCTAAATGTGAGAGTCCTGCTTCCTTATTTATTAGGCATTTTAGGTGGGGGGTGATATTTCAAGTGCAGTTGGCATTTCGAAGTGTAGTTAAAAAGATGATCTTTCTTGTTTCATATACTCCAAATACTRTTTTCTTAGAAGCAAATGGTAAAGGCTGTGAAGAGCTGTGGAGCTTTCTATCCTTTGGAACACAGCATTTCTTTGTATATGAGAACTTTCCTGTTGAGTTCTGTCAAAAGTTAAAATGCCAAACCAAAACAATTTAACAGAGTAGATTCTCCGTACTGTGAGTGCATACAGGAATAATTCGGTGTCAGGTAAAAGTCATTTTTACCCATATCAGGCTACTAAATGATAAGGTATCCAAACTCGGACAGTGTCATAGTGATGGGAAGGTGGCTCTTATTCTTGGCACGAGCTGCCTTCGTTCCCACCCTGCAGGTGAGCAAGTTGGTGCCCTTGGGCCTCGACTGTCCTGCGGGCAGCTCCAGCCCTTGGCTCCTGCACCTGCCTAACGCCTCCTCTCTTGTGCTGCAGACCTGCTCGCTGCCTATTGCCAGTGGATCCCCGAGGTTATGCACGCYGATGTAGCCAAGAAGTGGCCGCCTCTAGCACTGTGAAGGGTCCTGCTTCTCCAAGGTGCTTTGAGAGCTTGGGAATATCATGGAACAGAAGGGGACTTGCTAATGACTGCTAGCACGTACCTTTTTATAAATGAATTGGTTTTTACCCTGTTTCTTTTGGGAAGCCTTCTGTATTCTTGAAGCTTTACCAGCTATTTCACTGGTATTTTGTAATATAAACAATTGGATAATTTTATCCATTTTATTGGTTATGTATTACTAAAGTTTCTTTCTGGACTATATTAGTCGAATGGACTACACTGTGTATTCAGAGGTCTTGGTTTGCACAGGAGAAATGTTTTCTGTGTGGGATACTGTAATAAACACATTTCTAGAACTTTCTGGACTCTTCCTTGCATGTGAGTGCAGAAYCCAACCCAGGCTCAACCTTTGGTGCCCAAATCTCTTTTTCTGCTGCCCGCTGTAGGTGTTTGTCACTGGAGGAGAGTAACTGTGACCCTTGCGTTCCCAAGAAGTGAAGAACCAGGGGCACAGAGATGAGTTTTAAGGGTGAAAGAGGCGGTTCACTGTGTGCCATTAAAAAGGCAGAGAGCTGCCTGCTCTAAACCAASCCTTTCCCAGAGGGCTGTAATTCTTAGCTGAGCCTAGGCCTGACCCATGATAAACACACGCATGGATATACATGTTTACAGTGCGGAAAGGGCTTTCCAAGGGAAGCTTTGACCCCGTTTTCTGTGCTTTTGTAGTGCCAAGGAACGATGAGGCCGTGTTGTTGCTCCCTGCTGGTGCAGTGCCTTGCTTGGGCAGTGGGGTGTCTCAGCGAGCCGCGCTCGCCGGCCCCTGCGGCCTCCTCATCAATGATCCCGTTCACGGCAGCGTCCAAGGACGGCGCGAGGCGGCGTTCCGCAGACTTGGCACAACGCCTCACTCCGAGCGAGCCCAGACRGTCGTCCTGACGCCCTTGAATGTGAGCCTGAACAAACTGCTCGGCCTTSCTGCGCCAAGCTATAGCCGAGGAACGACTCGGCCAGGAATGCACGCTGGGACCGTGCCAGGACACGTGTGCTTCCTCTTGACTAGAAATACACACACACAAACCCACCCAGATGAGTTTGCAGCACATTCTCCAGGGAAAAATTGTCTCGGAACCTTCCTTTTGACTTGTGCAGATTAAGAGAATCAGAACAGGAACCACGGAGCGCAATGCTCCTCATGCAGTGTAAGCGCAGCAAGGAGCGTGGGGCTCTGGGCAGGTTAGTTTTGTAGGGAAAGTGTCTGAAACCTGCCCTTTTACACCGGCACTGGCCTCATCCTTGTGATCCCGTGTTCTGGCCTTTTCCATGGTTTATGGGTGCYGCTCTGTGCACTGCAGTGCTCCAGAACGCTCCTGGAAAGGTGGAGGAAGGGGAAATCCCGCGGTTATTTACAAACTGCGAGATAAAAATAAAGAGACAGCCCTGTGGAGCAGGATTGCTGCTCCACAGACTGCTTTAACGCGGGAAGAAAACAAGTGGAGATGCCGGGGATTGAACCCGGGGCCTCATACATGCAAAGCATGCGCTCTACCACTGAGCTACATCCCCGCTGCTTATGTGCTATTCCCGCCATGCACAGATAACGCCGCGCGCGGCCCGCCCCGCGGAGCCGCCGCCCGGTCCCTCTGCGGGGCCGCGGCCGCCGGGCCGGCACCGACGCCGCTTCCCGTCCCTGTCCTCGCCTGTTCCCACGCCTCCCGCCGCGGGCGCCGCGCGCTTGTGGCGGCGCCGGGCAAACGACCTACGTGTGCCAATCCTCGTTAGTATAGTGGTGAGTATCCCCGCCTGTCACGCGGGAGACCGGGGTTCGATTCCCCGACGGGGAGRCCGCAATTTTTGCGGTTCGCCGCCATTTTCCTCTCCCCGAGCCGCGCCGTTTGGCCCATTTTCCTCCGTTTTGTGACGGTCTCCCTGCGGCAGCGTGTCACCAAGCCCTGCACAAAACCCCCGGGATCGTTATGGGGAGAATTAAAGCGAGAAGAGGAGCGTGTGCTGAGGAATTAGCGTTCCCTGACCTAGGAACCTTTAGGAGACTCGAGCTACCCCAGAGCGTTCCTGTGGGCGCCTCAAGGTGAGGAACCGGCTCCTCTGCGGTGTCCCCAGCGATCTGCTAAGCGGAGGTGACTGCTGAAGTGCTGCAGAACTGAGTGTTTTGCAGCCACGAAAGTTGTTAACGTTGAGTAAATGTCCCTGGGGGCTTTTCCCGGAGCAGCTGCCGGGCCGACACAGCCGCCSTTGGGGGCGCCCGGCTGCGGCCCGTGGTAACTAGGGCCAAGAGCAACCTTTGTGCCCGCCGAAATAGCTCAGTTGGGAGAGCGTTAGACTGAAGATCTAAAGGTCCCTGGTTCGATCCCGGGTTTCGGCAGCGGGGGGTCTCATTTTGCTTCCTTCCCTCGTGGTGGCTGCGGTTTATCCGATTGCCAGACGAGCGGGAATCCGAATCCATGCTGCGGTTGGCGCTGCCCGCCACGACGGTCCGTTTGTCCCCGGGCCCGGGGTGACGCTGCTAGGGACCGGTCGCCACCATTTCGTGTTGTGAGCCCGTCCTCGTTAGTATAGTGGTGAGTATCCCCGCCTGTCACGCGGGAGACCGGGGTTCGATTCCCCGACGGGGAGGCCATTTAATTTTTATTCCTTTTTTTCTTTTTTTCCCCTGCTTTGGTTGCCTCGGCCAAACCTTCTAACTTATGAAGGAGAACAAAATGGTTCAGCCGTGGTTGGGCTGCAAGCATGCCCCGTACGCCTGAGGGTGCCTGAGGGTCGCGCGCGGGCGCCGCGGGGCTCCGGCTGCCTGCAGCGGGAGCGGGGGCAGCGCGGCGGCGGAGCCCCGGCCCGCGCCGCCCTGCTCGGGCAGAGCCGCCCGCCGCGTTCCCCTGCAGCCCCCTCGGCGGGCCCGCACGTAGCGCCGCGCCGCGGACGGGGCGCGGGGCCCGGGGACGTAGCTCAGCGGTAGAGCGCATGCTTTGCATGTATGAGGTCCCGGGTTCAAGCCCCGGCGTCTCCAGCGCCGCGTACCATTTTATTACCCACGGAGGACAGTGTGAGGGGGGGGTACCCGCTGCTGCGGCCGCGGACACTCGAGAAGGCGCCGCGGGTGACACCAGGGCCGGCAGCACCGCGGTCAGCGCGCGGCCCGCGTTCACCCGCATCGCAGGACTCCATGTTGAGAGCGAGCCGGCCGCGAGCGCCTCCCCCAGAGCTGCCCGCACGCTCCAGCTGAGCTCGGGGTTAGGATGGACCCCAAACCCCAYGAGAGGCCCCGTACGCCGGGCATCCCTTCCGAGCCCTCCGCGTTCACCCAACTGCACCTGTACCCGCGCGAGCCACTGAGCGCGGAACCCCCCCCAGACACCCTGGGACCTGGGGGGCCCTTGATCAGCTAAAGGGCAGAAACCACTGGATGTCTGAGAGGTTTGGGGTTGCGTATTTATTATTGGGACATTGAGTCCTAATACGAACGCAAGGAGAGCAGGAGTTCTCCTCCCCTAGGCGCGCTGCCCTCCTGCAGTCTCTGTGGGACGTGTGTCCCCATCTCCCTCCGGAGAAACTTCCTTTCTCTCCCACTTCATCCTTCTGTCTTCATTTTCTCTCTGCCCTGCTTCGGGGCTGGGCGCTGGCTTCATTCCTCCATATTTATTTTTATTTATATACAGGTTGATAATGGGCAAGGGTGGCACACGGGGCCTGGCTTCATTTTTACCAGCCCTCCTGCCTTTCCATATCATTTATACTCTGCAAGAGGAGCTCACAGCCCTGACGCTCCCCTGCGACACATTGAAAATATATGAGAGCCTTCCTCCACACAGGAATGGGAAATTCCTTTGGGATATAACAAACCCTTTTTGCTGCTTCCTCGAGCTTACCACGGCAAGGCCTGCAAGGGAATTCCCTYCTCGTGGGAAGAAAAGTGAGGAGTCGCGCTTGAAAAAGGGAACTAAACTGCCGGAAAGTTTAAAACTCACCTCAAAAAAGTTTTAATCGCGGGGGCGCCCACACAATCGAGGGGCCTCGGTGGGGTAGCTCAGCACCCCGTCCCGCTGCGGCGGCTCCAGGCCGGGTTTTCCTCCCAGCGCCATTGTCCCCTCGCTTCGCCGCGCCGCCCCTCCCGACAGACACAGAGCCGCGCGCAGCGTCCTGATGCTTCCGCGCTGCCGGGACTCGCGCTCCGCCCCTGCATTGGAACCGCGGGTGGCGCAGGAGAGAAAATAGTGCCTGGCGGAGTGATTCGAACTGCTGTGGGCGGGGCCTCGGAGGCTATATAAGGGGCGGGAGGTTCTTTCTGTGGCGCAGTTGGAGCCGTTTGCGTCTCGAGAGTCGTTGTGTTGTCGGCGTGGTGAGCGCGCCCCGCGGTGAGTCTCGCGGGGAGAGGGGAGGATGTTTGTCATGGCAGTGGATAGGATGTGCGCCGAAGGGGCGGCGCGTGGTGGAGGGGTTGCAAGGCGAGATGTGGTGGAGGGAGGTTGACGAGTGAGATGGCGGCTGGTGAGCGAGTGCGAGATGAGATGGCGGCCTGCGGAGAGGGGGCGGGACTTCTGTTTCCCGCCTAACGGCAGTAGCGTGAGGCAGCGGCAGGGACGGGGGAGCCACAAAGAGCGGCCGGGAAAATGGCGGCAGCGCAGGCGCAACAACCACCGCCAAGATGGCGGACGGGCGCGCGCCATGGGCGGGAAGTGGAACGAGGCGGGTGACCCCGCCTCCTGTGGTGATGTGGGCGGTCCTAGTGCTGTGACGTCACGTGGCGGGGCGTTCTGGGGAGCCCCACCCCTCCGTGTTCCGCCTTGGGGGCACTGAGGCTCATGGAGGGGTGAAGGTGGCTCTGCAGTGACTCCCCTTGCACTGGGAAAGGAAGAACACTGAGGCACACTTGTATTCTGTCTTGCAGAGCGAAAATGCAGATTTTTGTGAAGACTTTGACAGGGAAGACTATCACCTTGGAGGTTGAGCCTAGTGACACCATTGAGAATGTGAAGGCCAAGATCCAAGACAAGGAAGGCATCCCCCCAGATCAGCAGAGGTTGATCTTTGCTGGCAAGCAGCTGGAGGATGGACGCACCCTGTCTGACTACAACATCCAGAAGGAGTCCACCCTGCACTTGGTGCTGCGCCTGAGGGGCGGCATGCAGATCTTCGTGAAGACCCTGACCGGCAAGACCATCACCCTGGAAGTTGAGCCCAGTGACACCATTGAGAATGTGAAGGCCAAGATCCAAGACAAGGAAGGCATCCCYCCKGATCAGCAGAGGCTGATCTTTGCTGGCAAGCAGCTGGAAGATGGACGCACTCTGTCCGACTACAACATCCAGAAGGAGTCCACCCTGCACCTCGTGCTGCGCCTGAGAGGTGGCATGCAGATCTTCGTGAAGACTCTGACCGGCAAGACCATCACTCTGGAAGTTGAGCCCAGTGACACCATTGAGAATGTGAAGGCCAAAATCCAAGACAAGGAAGGCATCCCTCCGGATCAGCAGAGGCTGATCTTTGCTGGCA
The DNA here is from genome assembly GCA_003342815.1 of Eudromia elegans. Classification (NCBI taxonomy): domain Eukaryota; kingdom Metazoa; phylum Chordata; class Aves; order Tinamiformes; family Tinamidae; genus Eudromia; species Eudromia elegans. The sequence goes on along the minus strand of PTEX01000041.1, from coordinate 3,412,624 downwards.
AGCAGCTGGAGGATGGACGCACMCTGTCCGACTACAACATCCAGAAGGAGTCCACCCTGCACCTGGTGCTGCGCCTGAGGGGCGGCATGCAGATCTTCGTGAAGACCCTGACAGGGAAAACTATCACCCTGGAAGTTGAGCCCAGTGATACCATTGAGAATGTGAAGGCCAAGATCCAAGACAAGGAAGGCATCCCCCCKGATCAGCAGAGGCTGATCTTTGCTGGCAAGCAGCTGGAAGATGGACGCACTCTGTCCGACTACAACATCCAGAAGGAGTCCACCCTGCACCTCGTGCTGCGCCTGAGAGGTGGTAACTGAAGTAGTCACTTCTTGCATCTGTGTAAACGTTTCACTGTGTTTGTTCGTTCCAATAAAGCTGTTGCATCCACAAAACTTGGTATCTCAAATTATTTGAGCAAATATTTAATTTGAGGTCATTAAGGCATAATTATCTCATTTCCAAATACGATAAAGATGGAGTAAAAAATTAATTGTGCAAAGCTGAGTCATGCCTGGCAAGCTCGACTAGCTCTTGGACATGGTTCTCCTGAGATGATAGTGGTGTGCTTAACTGACCCAAGCAGTGGTAAAAGTGGAGTTCAGATGTGCAGATCTTAAGCAGAGTTTGTTCTTCATGCATTTTAAGCATATTAACAGACTCTTTAATCCGAGATCAATAGCTTAATACCTGTCCATTCCAGCTTTGTGGCAAGTTGGAAAAAAAAAAGTATAGATAATAAGAGAAAGTTGGAAGGGAAGGATCTGCAAGGCTTCTGAAATGAGCTCAGTAGGGTAAAGCATGCTGCCTTGGGAATTGGGGAAACTAGAAAAGGAGGATAAAGATAACCCAGGCAGCATTAAGAAAGGAAGTGTTACTGCTGTTTTGAAGGGAGGTGCAGCTGGAACGACTTGCTTAGGACCTGGGCTTGTTGATTCTAAGTGAAAGAGGAATGTGGGGATTGAGGGAACAAAATGCAGAGTTTGGCTTTGTGGTCCTGGTCGTGAATGGTGACTGATCAGAATGGTGGTTTGCAACCCGCAAGGAGCGAGTTCAGGTCGAGGTGCATGTTGAACTGTGGARGGCTGTTCAGTGCTGCCACGTCTGGCCCATGAGCAAAGACCCAGAGCTGGGCCCGCTCAGCCTGGAGAAGGCTGAGAAGGGACCCAATCAGTGCAAGTACATGGAGGGAGGAGGCTGGTGCTGGCCAGCAGCAGGACTAGAGGAGATGGCCACAAAGTGAARCACCAAAAGCTGCACAGGAACAGGCTGCCGAGAAGAGGTTTGGAGTCTCCTGCTCTGGAGATCTTCAAACCCGCTTGGAGATGCCACCCTGTGCCACATGGTTCAGGTGACCCTGTGTGTGCAGGGYGGTTGGACTAGGTRATCGCTAGAGGTCCCTTCCAACCTTAAGGATTCCATGGTTCTGAGTCGGGTGAGCTGCGGGTGGTGGGTGCTCACCTGCTTCCCGCTGGCCCTGAGTCCTCAGCCGCGTCCACCCCTGTGCACTCGGAGGGAAAGCGGCCCCTTGGGCTGCGGGGGTGCGAGTGGGCGCCGCTAACTCCCGAACAGCTCCAGCCGCGCTCAGCAGCGGRGCCCCGCCGGCAGAGCGGCTGCGGCAGCCGCGGAAATGCCGGAAAAAATGGAAAAATAAAAGAAGGGAAGGGTGGGAATGGGTCGCGCGGCCGAGCGGCGCCTCCCCGCCCGCCCGCCCAGGGGCGGCCCTTCCCCGCC
>PTEX01000041.1:3391514-3410750 GCA_003342815.1 Eudromia elegans | reverse complement strand
CCATGGCCGCGGCGCGGCGGCGGCTGCCGCTGGGGCTCGCGCTGGCCGGGGCGGCCCTCGCGCTCCTGGGCCTCTCCCTGCTGCTCGCGGGGCCGCGCATCGTCCGCGAGCAGGTGGTCAAGGTGGGTGCRGGGCCGGGGGGGTTGCGGCACGTGCAGGGCTGGCGGAGGGGCCCGCGCGTGGGCAGGGGGGCCTCCCTGCGTGGGCTGCTCTGGCGCGTTCGGGACCTGGCAGCACCTTGAAACCCGGGAGCACAGGGAATCCTTGTGGGATGCTGTGTGCGTGCCCCGTCCCCATGTGTGCTTTATCCCGGCAGCCGGGGCTGCCCGCACCGCACACTGGGGCTGCCTGCACCGCACACGGTCCTGCTGCAGGTCCCCCTGCGCCGCCTGTGCCTGGGGCGCTCCTTGCATAAGCGCCCGCGGGCTGCCAGGCCTCGGCTTACCCGCGAGATGCTTCCCGAGCTGGCAGCGGGACAGGCTGTGCCGGAACGCTCCGGAGGGAGGGATTGCTCCGGCGGCGCGTTTGGTGAGTCTCCTGGGATGCCGGTTAATAGCGCTTATGTAGCTGGCCAAAGGCTGCGTGCAGGCGTCAGTTACACAAGCGGCTGCCTGGCGGCGAGCTCGCTGGTCCCGGGGGCTCCTTGAACGTTTTGACCTCAAAGCGCTGCTCCTGGGGAGGTGGAGGCGCTGCCTGGCGCTCGAGGTGTGGAGCGAGCCCCGCAGACGGGGCTGCGCGCCCCTCTCTGCCGCGCGAGCCCGCTGTGACGTGGCCTTGTGCTGCGTGGGTCGCTGCAGCTCTTGGAGCTCTTGGCTGCGTCCCCGGCCCTGCAATGGGGCGGTGGGGAGCAGCTCCTCGCCTTGCAAGGTGTCCTGACCACTCTGCGCGCGTGCCCTTCCCGAGGGGCTCGTCTGCTCTTGCCCTGTGCACGGAGAAACCCTCACGGAGGGGCTCTGCAGCTTGAGTCCTTCTCTTCTCCTGGCCTGAGCAACAAGAGGAGTCGCCCTCGTCAAGACTTCTCTTGCACAGAGAAAGTGTGGTCCCATGTCTCACTCAGCTCTATTTTAGCAAAACTTTTTTCTTTCCCTCCTCTGCTTCTGGCCGAGGAGGTGGACAAGAACTCTATAGCTGAGGTTGGGGTTACCTTCAAGACAAACTTCTGTTTAAGCCTCTTCCTGGCAAGGCACTCGGCTCCTGGGGGAGTCCTGAGGGAAGCTGAGCAGGGTTGGTCCTTAATCGATGAAAGACGGTCCTTGGGCTGGTATGGAGACATAAGGGGCTGAGTGGCCACCACAGAGTGGGAAGTTGCATCTTCCCTGCAAGAGAAGGTCCCACCTGCTTCCTCGAGCCAAGTCCTGATAATCTGCGGTGAGACCTAAAGAGAAGGAAAAGCCTGAAGTTCCTCCTCAGGCCTCCCCTCGTGTCAAGCCCTTGGACGGCAAGTCTTCATCGTGGTCMCCAGGAGGCTTAATGTGAAATGGAAGTAACAGTGGAGTGCTGATGAGAATGATGGTCAGGAACATACCCAGGGCTTTGAGGAAACCCCTGGATTGGGCTTCAGGTGGCTCTGCTAAGGCGGCAGCTTCGGGGCTCTCCTTGTGGTTGATGTTGATAGGAGAAGTGCACCGCAGAGCTGGGGAGCCCGGGCTCCCACCCCGTTTGCAGAAGCTGAACCTGCTTTGGAGGCTGCACCTACAGCCCTGGTGACAGGGCCACCTGTGACCGTGGCTCAGCCGAGGTCGGTGAYGTGGCTTTTCTCAAAGTATCTGTAGCTCCGTGGACCTGCCCAGGAGAGGAGCTTCAACAGGTTAAAATGCATCAAGTAATTTGCAGTAGGTTAAAAGCTTTTTGTCTCCTAAGCCAGGGTGTGAGCACRCAGCAGCGTGATCTGGCTGCAAGAAGTCACGGTCCTTTCCTGTATAACACAACCAGCTCTGAGGCCACACCAATCCATGCAAACCTCTCCTCGGACACATGCAGACCATCAAGGGCCTGTGTTGCATCCAATGGATGTCTGTTGCTTGACGCTCTTGTTTGGAAACTCTCTAACTTCCACGCCTGAAAGCTGGGATAAGACTAAAAAGCAAAGGAATGAGGAACATGATGAGAGTGGGTGTGGAGAACATGGTCTCGTGTTTAGGGTTGCACTCGAATACGGCAGAGCTGAGGTTTCCTCTAGAGATTCAGGACAGCAGCTGTTCTGCTGAGCCTTCCTCCTGGAGGAGCGCGATTCAGGTGCTGCCCATGGAGCTGGTGCTTTSCTGGTCCTGCCCAGAGGAGACTGGCATCTCTCTGCTCCTTTGGAACCAAAATCAAGACTGTCAGGAGACAGCAGACCTCCGGGTGAGGTTTTGTAACCCGTCTTAGTCAAAGCCATCCTATTTCAGACATATGACCAYGTTCATGTGAACCTACAAGTAGCTTATTTTTAAGGCTGCCCTATTAAGTAGATTTTACTTAGCAGCATCTGTGGAGAAGCTAGAGTTCTTGTGTGCAGATGGGAGAGGGCTGAGGGGGTATCRRGAAGCTGGGATGCAGCTCTGACTGTGTACATMCTCTGTAAATAACCAAATATATATMTATTATCTATTTACACATGTATGCAGAGCAAGGGATCYGGAGAGCACAAGGCAGGACATGAGTCTGGTGTAATATGGGCAGCTGGATGCAAAGGGATCCAGAAAATAAAGGAAAGCAGATGTTGTTGTTCAGACTTTCTTGGGCAAACAGGCTTGGACAAAKAGTGGTTATAAAACAGGTTATTAAGGGTTATAAAACAGGCTGCCTTTTGCTTAGTTGCTGTTGTCCTCTCTCGGATTCTGGATTCTTTTCTGCAAAATCCTTGGTATTTGCAGGATTGAGACCTGAACCAGCGGCTGCAGCTGAGTGTCGACGTGAAGATGGGAAGGGTTTGCCTTAGGTGTGAACCTAATGGAGGCTCGTGAGTGGTTTGGGTTTTCTTGTGGGCRTTACTGGTGAATTTTAAGTGATGCAGAGAACGTGATTATCCGTTGCCTTTAACCTGCTTTATGTCCCACTGTAAGTCACTGCAGGGCTAACCTGTGAGTCCTCTCGAGACACGGCTGGGCCGTTGTGCTTGCTCTCTTTGCCTGGTTTTGGAGAAGCTGCAGGTCCTCCCGTSCAATACCCCCATAGTCACGGGTTGGAGGCTGCTTCTCCTCTTCCCTGCCAGGCCCGGCTCCAGCCGTGCTGAGCAGCCAAACACGGCAGATGAATTACAGCCTTCAGGGCAGGCTTGTTTGTACCAGGCGAGTCGAATACGCAGAGCTGCAAATAATCTAGGCCTGGCTTGGCTGGCACGCTGCGAGCCTCCAGCACGTCAAAACAGCTTTGAAAGCCTCTGGGCAGGAATCCAGAAAGCCGAGCCTGAATAAATAAGCCTGCAGACATCCTGCAGCACGAACACGATGCTTCCGCGTGCATRAGTTCCCGTTTTAGGTCTGGTGACTCTTTCCGCTGGGCAGGATGCGCCGGGATCCGCTGGAGAAGACTTGCTGACACCGCGGTCCCCTCCGTGGCGCTGTGCCCCGGGGTGGGCTCTCTAAGCTCCCAAGGTGAACGCGCTGCCCGGGGAGCCCGTCCTAAACGTGGTGTCCCCTTCCTCCCGCAGAACGTGAGGATCGACCCCAGCAGCATCGCCTTCGGCATGTGGAAGGACATCCCCGTCCCRTTCTACCTGTCGGTGCACTTCTTCSAAGTGATGAATCCCCAGGAGATCCTGCAGGGAGCGAAGCCGGTCGTGAGTCAACGCGGGCCCTATGTTTACAGGTCAGGTGCTGCTGGCGGGGCTTCTGGCCAGCTCCTTGGGGAAGAGCACGCTTCCCCAAGCTGGCACGCTTGCCATGAATCCAGCTCCTTGGGGAAGAGGCCCCGTGCTGGCACGCTTGCCATGAATCCAGCTCCTTGGGGAAGAGGCCCCGTGCTGGCACGCTTGCCATGAATCCAGCTCCTTGGGGAAGAGGCCCTGTGCTGGCATGCTTTCCATGAATCCAGCTCCTTGGGGAAGAGGCCCTGTGCTGGCACGCTTGCCGTGAATCCAGCAATGCCGTGTTTTGGAGCAATTACAGAGTGTTTGGTTACTTAACTGCTGTTAATGCCAGGAGTAGGACTGCAGGCAGTTGAGCCTCTAGGCCTTGGCAGACCTGGCTTGGGCTGTGGAGCTGGGGCCTGTGCTGGGAATTTGGGACTTCTGGCTAGCCAAACCTGACCACACGGTGGTGGACAACCTCATCTTCAGAGGGGAGCCAAGTTCCGTCTCAGCTCTGCATTGAACAGTGCAGCTCCAGAGCTGGAGATCTGAGGGTGAAGTCACCGCTCCAGATTTCCAAGACATCTCATCTGAGATGAGAGTTTATCTGCAATGAACGCTCCGTCTAGGAGAACCAGTGTAGAGCACTAGAACTTGGTCTCTCGCCATGGCCAAGGGTGGTGGTTGAACCCTCCTCAGATGCCTCTGTAGACCTGGAACCCAAGTGATGGGAGATGCTGAGTTGAGTGTGTGAARTTCCCCATAAATAGTCATAATCAATGTGTTAATGCCTACACATGTAGGCAAGGGTAGGTCAGCAGCCTAAGCAAGCTCATGTGGGGAGATTAGTGGTCTAATCCAAAGCTGTTTGAGTAGTGTTGGGGGAAACCTGGCAGTACGTATATAGCCTCATTTCCCCTGGGCTTGCCAGGTCAGCAATATAAGACCATGTGGCTTCTGTATGTTGTGATCGTGTCCACAGTCACAGGCTTGGAAAAAAGGCTTCCCTTACAGTAAATAAGAATGAACAAAGGRGCAAAGCTTATTAGTGTCCTTAGGTTTCTGCTGAGCAAGATTAGCGCCCYTCCCGAACGTGGGCCGTAAAACGGAGGCTCCACAATGAAGGACTTTGTTTCTGCYGGTGGGTTGAGCAGTGGCTGCCTGCGGGGCTGCTGCAGCTCAGCCAGCAGGGACAACCTYGTGCAGTGCAGCCAAGGGCTGCGGCCCCGCACGAGAGCCCTGCTCGCCCCGGGTGCGGGGAGGTGGCGCTGAGCTGCGTGAGCGCTGCTCCCGGAGCTCGCGGGAGCGGCRTGGTCCCCGCGCCGTGTGGAGCATCGTGCTGCCCTCGGCCTGGGAGGGATCGGGGAACTCGGAGCAAGGCGGCGTGTGGTCTCGTYGGGAGCGCAGGTCTATTCTTGCTCTGCATTCCTGTGTCTTGRAAGCTGCTCCTGTGTGTGTCTGACACCTGGGCATCTCCCTGATGATGCCAAGCCTCTCATCCAGTGCAGATGGAATGCCAGAGGGGCTTTATTCATTCCTCTGTCATCAGCAGATGATTTTTTTTTGTCTCAAACTACTCATCATAGAATCGTTATGTATGGAAAAGACCTTCAAGATCATCAAGCCCAACCATCAGCTGGGTTCCAAAATGGGGAGAAATAACTCAGTGTCTTCATGGGGTGGTTGAAGGCTCCCTYGCATTGGGGAGGGTTCCCACGGTCTCCTCTCTCATTGCAGAGAGTTCAGGCATAAAGCTAACATCACGTTCCACGACAACGGCACCATCTCCTTCCTGGAATACCGGAGGCTCTTCTTCCGKCCGGAGCTGTCCGCGGGCAGCGAGGACGACTACATCGTGGTACCCAACATCATGCTCATGGTAAGCTGCCCTCTGGAGAGGGGCTGCAGCCTCCCCGCTTGCCAGGATGCCCCTTAAGCCAAGATGTAGTTTCAGCTTAAATAACACGGTCTGCTGCCTTCTGGGTGTTGGGGGTCGTGTTGGGGATCACGTCGCCCCTGTTGCAGGTCTGGGGAAATTGTGCCGAAGAGCATGGGCTGSTGCTGGTTAGTGGGGAGGCTTGGCCCAACCCGAAGTGGCTTGGGCATCACCCTTGGGGAAGTTCTGCCCCATAACAGCTATTCTTGCCAGGCCTTTCCAAAAGTGAGAGCGCGTCGAGAGCTGGCGTGCAGAGAGGCTGGATGTGAGTCTAACCCTGCCCAAGCCTCCTCTGAAGTGGCACCCGTGAGCCCACGGTGGCTGTTGCCACCAACCAAGTTATTTTTCCAAATTTAAGACAAACAACGACTGAGTCATAGTGGTGAATAATAGTGAACAACTTCCCTAAAGGACTTCCATAGGATTGCAGAGGAGCCTTGCTGGGTGCTGAAGATGTATTGCTGCTTTGTAAAATCTTGTTTATGTGTTTTTAGTGTTTTGAATGGAGGCATCTCTGGTCTGAGAGGYTCGTTCTCTTCCCCAGGGGGCGGCCGTAATGATAGAAAACCTGCCCAGCTTCGTGAAGCTCTTGCTGAGCGGAGCCCTGGCCGGCCTGAAGCAGGAGGCCTTCATGAACCGGACYGTAGGGGAGCTCATGTGGGGATATGAAGACCCTCTCATAGACACAATAAACATGCTTGTGCCTGGCTTGATYCCTTTCAAGGGAAAATTTGGCTTGTTTGTGGAAGTAAGTAAACTGCTGTTTGGGAACACTGAAATTGCACYAATTCTGCATGTGGGATCAAGTATCCGGGCGGTCCCCCCTCGCAAATGCTTTGGAGCACTCTAATGGTGGTTGCATAAGTCTTCCCTAATCCTCCCGTCAGTAGAAATTCAGCAGGTTGGAAACTCTGCCAAAGCATCACAGCTGAACTACGTAGAGCTCAGCAGTTTGGTGCACGTGAGCGAGCTGGGGAGCGTGTGGAGGTGCCGACGTGTTTGTAGCGCTGCCGCATGGAGGGGATTGCGAGTTGGGTCCTTCTCTCTGCAGTTCAACAACTCCCACTCGGGGCTGTTCACAGTGAATACAGGCATGGAGGACATCAGCAGRGTTCACATGGTGGATTCTTGGAACGGATTAAAGAAGGTCAGTGTTGGGTAGCAAATCTCTAATATCAGGCTGCTTAATGCTCTAAAGCAAGAGAACCCAAAAGCCATTAGGGCCRTTGTCTTGCACCGTGGCAAGTAGGTTTCTGCAGGGCTTCAGCCACCTYGATTCAAGTCACCAAGAGGCTTGTCATGAGCCATCAGTCTCCACCCATGAGCTGGCTGGCGAGGGCTTGAAATGCCTTCAGTGATGTTTGCCGCTGGTTGAGGCTGCAGGCTCTGGTGACCTGCGTTCTTCAAGGTGCTTTGAGGTCCATCTTTCAATATCCTCCTGAAAGGAGTGCTTATTTCTGTGAAATTTCACTCCTGACTAAAACAAAAAAAACCCTGCAGATCAACAACTACATGATCAATTGAGGCAGGGGGATCTCAGCCTACTTGTTCATTACAGAGCAGGTATTTGAATGTAGTGACTGAGCTATCTCGAGGTCTTCCCTCTAGCTCTGTGCTGAAGTTAAGGTGTTAGAGTGGTGATGAGTCTAAAACAACCATCTAGAGGAGAGAACAACCTGTGCAAGGATGGAAGTGAACCATGCAGCGAGCTCATCTGGCTGAGCTCCACCTCTGCATCTGTCCCGCAGGTGAAATACTGGAGGACCAACGAGTGCAACATGATCAATGGAACCTCGGGGGAGATGTGGCCGCCGTTCATGAGCCCSACGTCGCTGGAGTTTTACAGTCCTGACGCCTGCAGGTGAGCCCGTGGTGCCCTGCAGACCTCACTCCTGTTGGCTGTGCAAGTGCTTGGACACCCAGCTCGGATGTAGAGGATCAGGGAGCAGCTTCTGTAATTAAGGCTTCAGCCACCATCCAGTCGTGCAGCATCCAAGCTTCACAAGCAATGGAGCTGCCTGCTTAGCTGCAYCTTGTGATAGTCACACAAACCTCCCTTCGAGCCCTGGAGGAATCGAACTGGGGTTGGCGAATGAGCAGGAAACGAGTGATCGAGATGAAGTGCAGGAGGACGAATGCAGAAGTGAGGGTTGTCGTGTGGCAGGTTAGTTACAGCCGTTGGTCTGCAGAACTCACCACTCACTAATGGCTTGCAGGAATGGTGTCAGAGGAGCAAACGCTGCCCGTTCCAGGCTGCCTCCACTCTGAGTCCTCTGCCTCTGCTGACCACAGCAGGTCAAGCAGGGGTTCAAGTACCCTGTGGATTCTGCCCTATTCGTGTCGCAACTTCCTTAAGTTGGAAAGAAGGGAAGTGGAGGGAGCACGACATGGCACAGAGCCCTGTTCCCAGTGTGGGGGAGATGAGGTGAATTCAGGCTTTGCATTTAGTGCCTCAGAACAAGCAGAGCGCTCGGGTGGGATGGAGAACAGTGATGCCTTCCAGCTAGGCGACCAAGTCAGCTGAGGCAAGCGCTGGTGTGCAGGAGGCATCTGCAAACCCCCCAGCCACCTGGAGCCGARGACTTGGAGGAAGTTTTGAGTAATCAAAGGTTGAATGAACCTGTCTGTTTMTGTAAAACCAGAGAAATCTTCAAGGGAACCGAGACTGTGTTTTCTGGGCAAGGCGTGAAGTGAAAGAAGCCGTGGTGAGGCTCTAGGGCGCAGGAGCTCCCACAGGACACGAGGCAGGGGAAGTGGGTCCCGTGGAGGAAGCAGCCCAGACACTGGTGACACCCTCTTCACAAATCAGTGCTGCTGCTTGTCCCCAGGGCCACTCTCGCAGCATCTCTTCTGGCCCAGCTGGCTAGGGAGGAATTGCTAATATCAGCTCTAAGAGAATAGTAACAACATACGCCTCACTCTAGCCTCTTTTAGGGGAATAAATAAAAAGTGTCTAAAAAAGCAGGACTGTTTAGGAGCTCAGGTTTCCTGAGGTAGAGTTAAGAGCCCATGCATCCCTCTGATGGGGACACTGAGGGTGGCTGCTTTCTTCTCAGTTTGTACATCGCATGCAGCCCATAGACTGGGGTGCAGCCGTGTGTTTGTCCCCCCAGGCTAGAGTGCTGTGCCCTGCTGCAGCAGCCTCTGCCGCCTTGCCAGAGCTGGGAAGCGTGCCTGTAACTGCRGAATATGCCTTCAATCCTGTGCCCTAGGTATCGCTGCTGGAAGGCAGCTCTAGGCACAAGCCTCCTCCTCAGTCTAACCAGGTTGTATCTTAACAGGCCGTGGTTGGACGTGAAGGAGGGAAACTTCCCTCCTGCAAACTTGCGTCTGCCCTGACYTGCTGCTCTGAATGATGCAGCACAAAATAACTGGTCTGTTGTACCCAGAAAAAAATCTGGTTGCATGATGTATTGCCTAAGGTGAACTCTTCCACTCCAGGGTGGCCTGCATGCCGAAGTCATGCTGCAAAAGCAGAGACTTAGCCAGTGTCCRTCGCCTGCAACAGAGCTGCCTTGGAGCCAGCCCTTGCACAGAGAGGGGGTTATCTCTCTGGAGAGCATCTGCGSGGGTTGTTCTGTGCCCTTAAACAAATCTCGTCTGGTTTCTGCAAACAGCCTCCTAAGTCTCTGTGTCTCTCTGTAGCTAGTCCTGGCCAACCCTTTATCTGTGCTTAAAACAKGGAAAACAAATGGCTTGAATGCTCATTCCCAATCCAAAGCGCTGCTCCGAGTGTTTATCTTGATCTCAAAGTCTAAGTTACATTGCAACTGCGATCTTATCCAGCTAAGATAACCCGGTTCTGTGCTCGGAGCTTCTCCGCTATTGGCCAATCCTAATTCCTCTCCGCTGAATTACTTTCAGGTCTATGAAGCTGGTGTACGAGCGGTCCGGGGAGTTTGCAGGAGTGCCCACCTATCGCTTTGTGGCGCCCAAGACGCTCTTTGCCAACGGCTCAGACTACCCGCCCAACGAAGGCTTCTGCCCCTGCCTGCAGTCCGGGGTGCAGAACGTCAGCTCCTGCAGGCTCAGTACGTCCTTCCCTCCTCTGCTCCCGCCACGCGTCGGTCCTGCCCTGCCCTTGCCGTGCTGATTTTTAGCTGCAGGGAGGGAATATGGAGCTTTCTATGAAGCAAACAGCACGGGAGAATGCCATGGGATCTGTCTGCTTCCCGGTCTGTGTTCCTACAAGCCTTGGGATGAGGAGGGAAGTGGCAAAATCCTTGAGTCCAAAGCCCATCTGCTTGTGGCCCGACAACACCCTGCATCCTCTGGAGTACCCCAGGCTGCGATGGGAGCCTCTGCTCACCCCAGCTGGGCAAGGAGGGAGCAGGCAGGCGAGCAGGGCTTGCTGTGTGACATGAACTCTAGTGCTGGTGCAGGTTATCGGGAGGGAACCTGGACTTCAGTGTCCTGCCCCGTGTCTGGGTACAGCAAGTACTGTACTGAATGGTGTGTTTGGGAGGGAGACCGGGATCCTCGACCCAGGTCTTAGGCTTCCTTGAGCATTGGGATGAGTTGGTGGAGGGGATGGGAAGGACCCTTCTTGCTGGGAGAGGAATGATAGGAACAGCTTATCCTGAAGCCTGTTCAGAATCAATGCTTTCATGAGCAGAAACGTCAGCAAAGCTCTCCCGTGTCCTCGGCTGAGCTGAGGGTTGCTTTGCTCCCATCCAGATGCACCCCTGTTCCTTTCCCACCCGCACTTCTACAACGSCGACCCTTTCCTGGTGGACGCTGTGGACGGCCTGCACCCCGACAAGGAGCAGCACGCGCTCTTCCTCGACGTGCACCCGGTGAGGGAGCCCGCCTGGGAGAGGAGCCCCAGCCCCTGTCCTGCCGGGTGGACACCGCCGGCTGCCTGGTGGTCCCGCTCGGCTCCCGCGGTGCCGGTTTGTGCAGGTTCCATAGTGCAAAGACTGGCAAGGACACGTGGAGATAAAAATGCCAGCGCCATAAACTTAATTGAATAGCTCATCTGGCTTAGGGAGAATTGCAGAACTAATTATGAGCGTAATTGTTTTGATAAGCACGCTTTCCACTGACTCAGGAATGTCCGTAATGCCCAGAGGTGCATCCAGCAGCACCCTAGATTGAAGATCCATGTGCCCAAGATCCGAAAGCTGGTGCTGCTGTGACAACCAGGCTGGACAGCCGAGTCTACAGRCCCCCCTAGCTGCTCCTGGGCCAGCCTTTCCCAGTGTCCCAGCTTGTCCTTCTGGCTGGCTGCTTCAGCCTCGTGTTGTGCTTCTTGCATGACTTCAGTAAAGGAACGGGTAAAGGAACCTCCCCAACGGTGCCTGGTTGGGAGTTGAGCTGTTGTTTTGCTGTCYCAGCTGCTGGCGGGGAAGGGGCTTTTGGGGCTCCTTTTTGGGGTCGGCCAGGGCTCGTGTTGCATGCGAGCAGATCTTCCAAAGGTTTGGTGGTGTTGATTTAAGCAGGGAAACAATCCCTCCCTTGAGGTAAGGCAAGTGCGTTATCTAGGCGTTGGACTCGCTCTGCTTTTCTTATCAGAGCTGGGAAAATCTAATTAAGTTTATTACAGTATCAAACAACTTTTGATAGTAGTACAATTAACTTTATCTAGCTGCAGCCTGCTGAGTATGAATCTGCAAAGAGGGCAATACAACAAACACTATGCCCTTAAAAACATGTGTTGCATAACACATGAGGTCATGAGAAATGGGCGTCAGCAAGGCCAGTTTTGCAGCTTATTTTCACCATCTTAGCCTGGTGCTGGGCAGTGATAGCAGTTGATCTCTAGTCACAGTTATGAGGAGTGSGGTGGGCCCTTGGCTGTGCCTGGGGCACCCGCCGGCTGCGCAGGGGCTGCTCTGCAGGATTTGTGACGTGGTCGTGCTCTCCCTCTGCAGATGACGGGCATCCCCATGAACTGCTCCATCAAGCTGCAGCTGAACCTGTACATAAAGCAGGTGCCTGGGATCATGTGAGTAGCTTCTCCTCTGGAACCGGCCGCCTCTGTGCCTGCAGCTCGAAGCGCTGCCGCCGCTGCTCGCCGGGGAGCTGCTGTCCCCGGAGGAGAGGCGGCGCTGGGCTGAGCAGCCCCAGCCTCGGCGGTTCTGCTCCTGCCCGACGGCAGCAGGGTCACGAGCTGCAACGTCAGCTGCTCCCGTGACCTCGAGCAGCCCCCCCTTAGCAGCCGCTCTGTGGCYGCCCTTTTTGTCACCTTCCCGAGTGCCCTGATGGGGCAGTCGCAGTGATGCAGACGTGCTGACCACCCTGCTGCAAGGGGGAGGCACAGGGGACTTTTTGTCTGCTGTGCAGCTGCTCCAAAGCTGTTAGACCCAACACAGAGAGGCTAGGCACGCGCTGGCTGCAGCACTGAAAGCTGAAGCTTTAMTTCCAACAAGGCTCTTCCAACTGCTGTGAAAGCAAATGGGGACCTCCTTGGAAGGGCTCTGCAGCAACGTTATGGTGGTGCCAAGCACTAAATTCCTGCAGGAGTGGGAACCTGTTTGAGCTTGCTGCGTTGTAGACTGGCCGTGCACCAAGAGCAGCCCCGGTGCTGTGAGCTCGGCTGCAGCCCTCGCTGCCCCGCGCGGAGAGGCCTTGCCAGAGCAAGTTCAGTGYRCAGCGCATGGAGCCRGCATAGCTGGAGGCCGCCYTTGGSRTGGCGCTTCCTGCTGTCCTCGGGCRGTTAAACACGCGTAGAAAAGCAAGCTCTGCTCCTGCACGAAAGGCTCTGCTTAGACCAGGTCCCTCTGAGATGTTGCCTCCTTGCCCTGTTTTTCTGGCCGCTCTCAGTCCATCAGACCCTTCCCTGTAGCAAGAGCTGGGGCAGGAGCTGCGACACGACCAACCAAAGGTGTGCATGTGTGTGTGTGTCTCCCCCTCAGACAAACAGGGAAGACGAAGCCCGTGGTGCTGCCGCTGCTGTGGTTCGCCGAGGTGAGCTCTACCTGCCGCTTCCTCCACACGGGAGCGGTGAGACCGCGTMCCCCCGAGCTGCCGCGCTCGCGGGGGCCGTCGGGGCCCTTGCACGACCTCCCAAACCCTGCTTGGATAAAGCTTTAAGCCAGGCGGGCTAATCAGACCAGCTGCTGAGGGTTTTGCAGCGCTCTGGCTGCGTGCTTAACCCCTCCGAGTGGAGCAAAGCCTGCCCCGTGCTTGGTTCTCCTCCGCTTCCATGCATGGGGATGAGCAGGGCCTGGRGCGGGTCTGTCCCCATGGCCCTCGCTAGTGCACGGCAGTGCGTGCGGGTCCTCCGCAGCTCTGTGCATGTCCAGGGGACTCCAGTGATTTTGAATCCTACTTGGAAATCCCTGCTGAGTGTTACCCAAGGGGTCTGCCTTGGCATGGGAGGGGRGGATGTCACTGACCACTTTGCTTTCTTGAGCAGAGTGGATCCATCGAAGGCTCAGTCTTGAATCAGTTTTACACCAACCTGGTGCTGATYCCCTCCGTGCTGGACTATCTGCAGTACATCCTCCTTGGGCTGAGTATCCCTCTCATTATCACAGCAGCTGTACTCGTGGCAACGAGTAAGGTAAGAACCTGCAGATGGCTAACGCTAAACGCTGTTACTCAAATCAGACTTAATCAGATGACCTAGATTGGGCTGACAATCTAACACTCCTGATGAAACCTAGACCGATGTYGTGAAGCTTGTCCGAACCTTGCCAGGTGCCAGCACGTAACAGCAGRACCTCTCAGCCATCTAGAAACCCGCCTGCAGCTAGATACCACAAAAGCATTTCTGACCATCTCAGTAGAGACAAAAGCAGATTCCTGTAGGAGAAAACATTCCTCAACTCATGCAGCTAATGAAGGAACAAGCTCCTCAGTCTGGTCTTGTTACAAAGCAGATGTTTGCTCAAGTCCAAAAGCCTCTGCAGGGTCCCAACAGCTTCCTCATCTGAGCAGGGTCCCTACAGCTTCACGTAGCACCTAAAGGCAGGTTCTTCTCAAGAGAAACGTGGTAGCTGCCGTCTCGTAGAAAGGGAATGGGCTTTCTGCCCATGTCTCTAGCCAGCCTGGACCCTGATCTTTTCCAAAACTTCATTTGCTTCTCTGCAGGTGAAGCTGCGCTGAGTAGCTGTGCAAGCTGGACCCTCAGTGGGTCTGGGCTTAATGAGAAGTGAAACTCCCCGCAGTTCTGTGGGAAGCTGGTGCCCACCCCGCCGGTGGCCCACGATGGGGAGAGGTAGTGAGGGAGCCTGCTGCCTGTGCCTAGGGCTCTGAGTTAGAGCATGAGACACTAAGACCCGTGATGGAGACCTGTGGCTCCAGAGCATTYGTCTGATAACACTAAGCTCCCATAAGCTTTAGCTCTTGATGTAGAGATCCCGCTCCCTCCCCTAACTGATGAAAACAAGCCTGTTGAGTTCAGCACAGTCAGATAGCCTGAGCTGGCTCTTCAGCTAAGAGCTCAAGAGGCTCTTTGTGGGCATGAAAAGGCAATGCTTGGGGGCAGGAGTGGGCTCAGGTGAGAGCACACGCAAGAGGCCGCAAGAGGCCGTTGTCAGTGCGCCTCCTGTAACTGCCCCTGCAGCAATGGTAATGCAAACCCTGCTTTAAGTGSTTGCCAGGGTTTTCCGAGTGTCACGTAACTGGATTTGAACCAAGCCTGCAACAGAGTAATTGACTTAAGTGCCTGATTCCAAGTCTCTTTGTTCTTCCCGCTTGTAACAATGCGGGAGCGGAGCTGGGGGAAGAGCTCACGTGGAGCCCTGCACGACGCTCCGGGCCATGGGTATGCTGCATTGCTCCACCGTAGCCAGCGCAGGAGGCCCTGGTCAATAACGTAGACTAAGTGGTGCAGGCTGCCGGTGCAAGGACCCGACTCCCTCCTGCGTGGCCAAGGGATGCTCTTAGAGGGTGCTTCTCTTGAGCCYAAGTTAGCAGGGTTGGCACTTCCAGGGCTGCCTCTACACACAGTCTCCTCCTGCTCTTGTCCAAATGCTTGCCCTGGCAAGGCCAGCTTTGCCAGGGAGCAGAGGCTGCCCACCAGCAGGCTCCAGCCCCGGAGCTAAGGAYGTGACTTGGGTTTTTCAAGCAGGAAACCTGGCTTGCCAGAGTCTGTTGTCCATCTTCCAGCGGCCGCTCCCTCCTCCCATCTTCTCCTTGCTTGACGTTGGAGCAAGCAGCTTGCTCGCGGTGATGGAGACACGTCCTGGGCAGCAAGGGGCTCCTTGCTGCCTCAATCTTGGGCGCTTGAGTCTCGCAGCGTGCTGCCAGGCTGCACCAAGGAGCATTCCTGTAGCAACGGGGGTGGCCCTGACTGCTGGGAGCTGCACGAACCCTTCAAGTGGTACTTGGCAAACCAYGATACGGTGCTGCCTAGTGCCAGCAAGGCTGACACTTACTTGGAGTCATTGGGCAGTTGTTTCTCCAAAACCCTGTGCAGCCCTGGGCTAGTGATTCACCTTGTCTTGACTGCCAGTGTCAGAGAACTGAACCATGCCACAAAAGCTCGGCAAGCGAAGCTGATTCTTAATTTTATTTTAGTGGAATGAATATCTGCTTGTGGAATACCCTAAGCCCAGGCACGAGCTGTGGGTATTTAGGGACTTGGCAGCTCCCACTCCTACTTACAAAAGTACCATGAACTGCTGGAAGTAAAATCAACTGCAGGAAGTGTCTGGCTACCTGGAAAGTGGATAAAAAGCCTTAATGATCTTAGAAATCTCTGAGGAACCTATTTAACAACACGTGAATTAGAGAAGAGCTTGTAAACTGGCAGACAGTAATGCGCAGCCAGCRTGTGCTCCTGATCTGAATGAAGATTGCTAATCTAGTGCCGATTGCTTCATCGAGCACAGTCCTCCCTCTCGAAGCCGCAGGACGTCACAGGGGCCGCGGAGCAAGRCCCTTGTCCACAGCTCTCACGTGTCACCCAGAGCAAAGGTCCCACTCGACCAAATTTCTTCCTGGAATTTCCTGCCTGCCTCTCCGGCTTCCAGAGGGAGCAGTGTGCCCTAAACTCCATCCTGATGAAGCGAAACCCTAAAATTAAGTGAAACACTAAAATGTTTAGCCTAGTTTGTAGCGGAGCCAATTTAAAATGCATCTGTTGAGCCTACAGTTCTAAAATGTGTAAATCTCACACAAAAGAGAAAAAAAAAAAAGTGCCTAAATACAATATTACTTATCTCTTCTGAAAGCTAAATCATGAATAATGACACTCATTTAAAACTGCAAATGGACCATTTTAAAACTGGCTTAACAGTGACCAAAATCTTCAATAGAAGACAGCTTATTCTAGCCTAYAAATTGCAATCTTCAATTAATAAGTAGATTGTAGCTGAACAGTGATTAAAACTTTATTTAAAATCTCCCCTTGAAATTGGAACCCTCCTGGAATTCATGTCAAAGTCACACCATAAAATAGCCTGATTATCTTCTAGGAAAAATGCTCTTTATTTTGGAGTAGCAMTAAAAAGAACCCAGACACTAATAAGGCCAACGAGGCCCCCTCTGCCAAAAAGCTGCCTCCGGTTAAGGGGACGGCGTTGCGGGAAGCCAGACTGTAGGTGGGTACCCAGCCAAGGTAACACGTTTTCCTCTCACCCCAATATGATTAAACTTTGCTTGAAACCAATCAAAAGCAAATGCTGTCTGCCTGTGCCAGACGTGTCCTCTCGGCAAGCTTTGACATAAGGTTGGTGCCTCCTGGCTTATCCAGGGTGATTCAGATGTTCTAATAYTCGTGCTTAACCAGGCTGCAAGAAGGTGCTTTTCTTGCTCCCATTGCCCCTGATCTGCAGCCCTAATATTGAACAGGGAGTAGGGTGAGAAATAGGGCTGGTGTGAGGAAACGCTTTTCTCACCTTTCCCCAGAGCGAGGGTGAGAKCCAGGGGTAAGTTAAAAAGAGCAAAAACCCTTGGGGCTGACAGAGCCAGGTGCCTCGTGGACATCACTCTCCTTCAGTGTCTAAAATCTTGATTGCAAAGACTTTGCATGGGGATTTTTGGTGTATCAAAGGGCTGGGTGTGCATTTAGTTGGAGCTGTAGGTTTTAGCGGGCAGGCATGACAATAACTTCCTTCTGTTCGCGAGGGGAGGTGCCGAGATGTTCTCTTGAAGAAGCCTTCGGACCAGAGTTCTTGAACCCCCCAGAACAACAGAGGAGGTCTTGGGTGCAGTGAGGGATGGGGCRATGGCACCCTGCCATCTTCCTGGTGGGTCTCTGGACAGCTGGGGGGCCTTGGTCCTTCCTGGGGAGCTGGCCCGAGGGCTCGCCATGGGTAGCCACGCTCCTGGAGATGCTGCAGAGTGGGAAAGGGAATCTGTAGGTCAGAGTGGCTTCTGGCTGCCTCGTGGCCCCTTGACGGCCCCGTCCCAGCCCGCCAGCACTGACGGGYCCGGGGGCAGATGCCGTGGTGGGTCCGGGGCGTCGCGGGGTGGGAGCTCCGCGGCCCGCCCCGCGCTGAGYGCGGAGTCGCTGCTGTCTCCCGTCCAGGGCGCCGCCGCCGAGAAGAGCCCCCGGCGCGCGCCYGGCGAGAGCACGCCGCTGCTGCACGAGGCCCGCGCGCCGAGCCGCGCCGACGCCTGAGCCGCCGGGAGGCCCCGCGGCGCGAGAACCGCTCTGGATCCCGCAGAGCCGCCCCGGCGCGCGGCGGTGCCCACGGCGGTGCCCGGCCTCGCTGCGCCCCCGAGGCTCCAAACGCGGGAACAGCCCTCGGAGCCGCGCCGTCTTCGCCGTGGCCTCCCTGCYGCCGGCGGGCAGGAATGAAGACGGTCCCTGGCTGATCTGGGGAGTTATTTTGCTGCTTGAAATTGACTTTTGCCGGGACTTCAGAGCCTTCTAATGAGATCCTGTAGGACAAATGAGATTTGTACATAAAGCAATGATGGGATTTCGTGATTTTATTTTTTCCTAAATGCTGCTGTTTTACATCCCGTGAGAAGAGGGCTTGCTATCCCCTGGGTTTACTGATGGATCTTGGACTGGACTATCCTGCAGATCGGTGCTGGGTGCTGTYGCTTTGGTGATAACCTTCTTAAAGGCCTTCAATGGTACCTGGYGCCTGCCCAGGGCTGCTCCTGCCTCTGTGTTTYGAATAATACAGTATTGATCTAAAACCCTTGAATCTGTGCCATAATCCTGAGGTCTGCTGGTTCCACTCCAAAGCCCCTTATACTTAACCTGCTCCCTCTGTCCTGGATGTAGGTGACCGAGTGAAATAACCTTGCCAAAACACCTCGGTTTGGGTACATCTGACGTGTCCTTTAGCTCCTAGCAGCGCGGGTGTSTCTGCTGCCAGCTCACCCACCCGGGGTCAGCTCTTTGCTGTGCATCACGGGTGCTGTAGGGTGTTTGTGTCACCCTGCCCGGGCAGCAGAGAGGGCACCCTCTGCCTCCACCCTCCCTGGAGCAACGACAGGGATGTTTGTGCTTTTGAGATGGAGGAAGCCTCGTGCAATCGTGATGGTAACAAGGGCCTTGGTGGGTCCTGCCCGAAGTACTGCAGACCTCTGGAATGAGGCTTTGTGGGACCTGGGGTTGGGAGCTACCTGGGAGGGATGGGCTGGGGTCACTCTAACGCGTAAGAAGCCCTCGAGCCCGGGGCTGCTTCAGGGTAACTGTCAATCAGTAGCTGCCCCTGTGGGAGGCTGAGCAGCATTTGGAGAGGCTGAAAGGACCAGAGCTGGTGCCTCTGCAGGGACTGAAGGGTCGAGTCGGGGGGCCTGTGTCTGCAGCAGCATGTGGAGCGCGGACACTGCTGCGACCTGGACACTGCCACAACCCGGACACCGCCGCGTTCGTCTCCAGCARCTCTGGGGCCTTCCAGAGGGGTGAGCAGGGTTGTCTTCTCCTTTCGCRCCACCAACTCCCCAGCAGGCAGGAGGAGAACAGGAGATGAAGCCGCTCCAAGCGTTTCCCAGGCTAGCGCATTCCTTGCTGGTCGCATCCCACCCCCCGCAGCTGGATTCGGGCTGTGCTGCCAAKGAGGTACCCGGTAGAGCCCAGATTGCGACCGGAGCAGCTAGGAGCGSCCGAGCACTTACTGCATAGGCACGAGTTGGCCAGCGTACCCCTGGGTGCCCTGGGAGCSTCACGGAGCTGGGCTGGCAAAGCCCTTCCTGCGGCTGGTGTCTGTGACACGGCCCTTGCTGAGGATGGTGCTTTAACTGCAGCTATTGACACTCTCTAGTCGCGAATCCAGAATTCCTCACCAGGAAACATCATCCCACAACCTGCACCTACCGCGAGCAGGGAGCGAACCGGGAAGGCCACGGAGGCACCGCCTCGCACGAGGCGCTGCAGGAGCCTTCATGCACTGCTTTGCACGGACAAGGAGGGACTGACGGGTGGTTGATCCGGGATGGCTCCTTTCGAGCTCCCCGGTCGAGGGTTTGAGGATGAACCATCCTTTTTTGTACAAGCAAACGGGAACGAGCTCCTGCAAAGCTGCTTCTGTGCTAGTGCCGTTTCTGGGCSCTCGATGGAAACGCACGAGCGCGCTGGGGTGCGGGACGGGGCTGCGGGTCGCAGGAGGCGCAGCCGGGAGGGCTGGGGCGGTAGGTCAGGGCCTGGGGGGCCGGCACTGCGGCGGGGCGGGGGGAC
>PTEX01000041.1:3365808-3391338 GCA_003342815.1 Eudromia elegans | reverse complement strand
GCCATGGCCCCCGCGGCCGGACACCCCCACAGAGGAGCCGCGGGCGCTGCCGGCCGGCCGGGGGCATCGCCCCCCGCACACAGTTGGAATATCACGGTCGGACACCTCCCCATCTCGGAGTGCTCCGATCACGTCTCTTCCCTTGCAAACCTCTCTGGGAGGGTTAAAAATCCTTCCCATACCCCCGGGTCCTGCCCCAGGTTCGACTCGCGCTCCCCTGGCCGGTTCCGCTGCTCTCGGCCTCCCCCGTTGCCTCCCCAGCAGCCTCAGACCCTGGCACAAGCAGTCAGTGCCCGCGGTCCCCTTCCCGCCTCCGCCGCGGGCTGGTCATCCACATTCTCCAAGGGGATTCATTGGCCTCACGGAGCCCGGTAATTGTCGCAGGGGCCTCCTGTGCCCGTGGAGAGCCGCTCGCTGGAGCGGGTTGTGCGTCCACCCTCCGCGCTGGGCGCTGCAAGCAGGACGGAGCAGACCCCGCGTCCGCGTTAGGGCCCCCTCGCCCAAGCCACCCCGCAGGGGACAACCTGGGGGCCACTGCGGAGTGGGGTCCTACAGGGGACATGGCGTGTCCCCTGCCTTGTGCCCCTGCTCCCGCTCCTCGGGGTGGCCCTGAGCTGGGTTTGGGGCAGCAGGGCTCAGTGAGAGCTCAACCCCCCTCAGAGCCCCGCRCACCTCGACCTGCCTCTGCTCTGCTGCCTCCACCCGAGCCCAAGGGCCCCGCGGGTGCCCCCGGGTGGGCGGCACCGGGGATTGGGCCCCGGCAGCTGTGGGTGATTTGGGTCCCACCCTGTGGAGGGAGCGCAGCCTTGGCAGGGCTTCAAGACCCTCCTCGTCCCACTGTGCCAGGCGGCTCCTCGGCTTCGCCGTGTCCCTTGGGTAGGTGGTGGCTCCAGGTCCCCACGTGCCAGGAGCCCGTGAGCTTCCAACAGCGGCAGAACCCCTCAGGACGGTGAGTGAGCAAAGCCCTTGGAAAGACCCTGTTGTGTTCTGATGCTCCGGAGGTTTTATCCGCTGTGTTGAGAGGTGGGACGGGAAGCTGCTGCTCTCCCACCCTGGTCCCTGATGCTCTGTGGATGTGGTGGGTTGCCTGGCTCTGGGAGGTGCCTCCATGGGGAGGCTGCTGCCCATTCCAGCTGGGATCCGGCCCAGGCGGGCGCAGAGACCAGATCCCGAGTTCCTGGGCTGCCTTCCCGTGCCGGGTTTGCTGCCGAGCCCAGCCTYGGAGCCAGCAGGGCCYTGCATCCCCAGRGGCCTYTCCCATATCCCTGGGAGCATCCCTGGGGAGCAGAGCCCTGCCAGGCGCCCGGCCAGCACTCCCTGCGTCCGGGGCCTCCCCGGAGCGTGCGCTTCCCAGAGCGGGAGAAACAATCCCTAAAAAGGAGCAGCTGCTTGGAAAGCCGATTCCGAGGGCTGTGTCAGTCCCCGGGGCTTGGTCTCGGCCCGTGGGGGCTGGGATGCAGGCACACAAAGCACTTTTCAGGAGATGGGAAAATAATAAAGGGGTCCCTGCATCCCTGCYGGGGCGGGAGAGCGACGCTCCGCGCCTCCGCTTCCGGAGACAGGATTTCCAGCAACTGCAGATGCTTTCCCCAAAGAGCCGGTTTCAAGGAATTACCTTCTCCCCTTGCCGGAGCCTTCCTCTGCTTTTCCAGCTGAGTCTCTGGCACGGGGCCACGTCTGTGGAAACCGGAACGCGGCAGATCCATGGGAACGCTGGGGCCGGGGGTTGGTGCTGGCTGGGATCGCAGTGCGCAGCTCTTATCTSGAGGAGCATTCAAAGCCCCAAATCAAGCCCCTTGTGACCACCACGTTCATAACGTGCCTCTAGGAGCAGCAAAGCTGCCTTCAGAGCTATCAWACCAGTGGGAACCGGGGCGTTTTGGAGCGCGGTAGAGGTGCAGAGCAGACGCCGGCGCTGCCACCTCTSTCCCATCGCGCACACGGGGGCTGCTCCGGGCCTGGCTGCACCAGAACCCACTGGGAGCCATTCCGGAGGGGCACGAGGTCTCCRGTGGGATGGGGCCCTTGGGATCCCACCGCAGGCTCCCGTGTAGCCGAGGCCTGGCCTTGGCAGGTGCCCTGCCCACACCCTGCGGGTTCTTGGGCTCGTAAATATTCCCCGGCTCTCCCTGGTGCCCCTGGCAAATCACTTATCCGAAGCTCCGTCTCCACATTTCAAAGCCTCGGAAAGGAAACCAGMGGGTTCAGCAGCCTGTCCTGGCTGGAGCCGTTCGCACCCCACCCGCCCACGGTCATTCCATCTCCTCCGTCCTCCTGTTAGGAATCCCCGTGTCCCGGCTGCCCTTGCCGGCAGAGCTGATGGGCGAGGAGCCCTCGGAGCGCGCAGGGAGCTCGTTTACCTGGCGATTAATGAGAGAGCGAAGCCTGGAGAGSGAAGCTGCCCGGGGGAGTTTAGACCACCCTTGGGAAAGCCTGTTTCTACATATTGAAAAACGTTCTCACAAAAAGGGGTGGTAAATGGTGCTGAGGAGCTGAAATGGGGCCAGGTCCCTCCGTTGCGGTGCTGCGGGAGCCCCGCACTGTCCAGCTCTCCGCTAAAGGATGCGGAACAGGGATGGGGGTGTTAGGGCCATCCCCGCAGCCTCCCGCCTGAGCCCTCGTGTCCCCYGGCTGCTCCCCCAGCGCAGCCTCCCCGCTGCTCTCCGCTTTGGCAACGCGGGCACGGGGRCGTGCTTGGCTTTCCTGCCTCGCTGTTTGTGCCCACGTGCAGGGCGGTTGTGCACAGCGACGTCTTGCAGGCGGCTGATGGCTCCGGTGCCGGCCGTGCCCCCTGGGTCCCGCTCCGGCCCTAAATCCCAAGGGTGAGGGCGGAACTTCCCTCCCCAGCTGCATCCTCCCTGCTGAAAGCTACTGACTGGCTTAATCCCTGAAGTTTATCACCCCTTCCAAAATCTCCATCCAAATATTACCTGGAATCAGAGGTATAACAAATGTAAAACGCCATCTGAATCTTGCTGAAATTGTGTTTTAAAATACGCAGGCGACCTTTCTGTCTCTCTAAAGCGCACCCTGCGTCTGCAAAAGAGCTGGAGCTGGCGGGTCGATAAACCCCCACAGCAAAACCGGCCCCGGGTTCCCCGACAGGACGAACGGCAGCGACGCCGCGTGAGCGATCGGAGGCTCCCGCTCGCGCTCCCCCCCTTCGCTATCRCTCGCGTTATAATTAAGAGATAATGTCAATAGAATAAAACATTGTCTCCGGGTAATGGTCCCCTGCTGCTACAGAAGTGTCGAGGCAGAGTCCAACCATTTATCACAACCCAACGTCGCGGCGGCGACGCCGGCACGTTTGTTTCTGCGGCGCGAGGCATTAATCCTGGGACAACAATATTCCRGCGCTTTTATTTCCCTGATTGCTGGCCATGCATCACGGTGCCTGGAGCGAGGGCCCGGCTGGTGACGGGCCCCTTGTGCCACCCGTGAMCAGGTGCATTTTGACGTGCCGGGACCCCCGGCAGGGAATTGCGGAGCGGCGACCCGTAACCATAGCCAGGCTTTGGAGCAGCATCAGGCAGAGCCCGCACGTCTCATGAGCTGCTAAAATGCACTGAAAAAAGGAGGGGAAAAAGGAAAAACTGGAATCCTTAAAATGATAAACAGCCCTGACAGGCCTCGCTGTCACGGCGAGGCAGCCGGGCCTGGTTTAACCAGCCCGTCWGTAATGCCCCGCGCTGAACAAATCCATTTACAGCGTCTCGTTTCTCCTCGCTGTTTTAAGTACTTGAGTTCAGAGATGATTCCTTAAATGTTAATGGTGCAGGAGTCTGGAAACTTTCCCGGGGTTGCTAAGGGAGCCGGGCGGGAATACGTCTGACTCGCTCTTGTGCTTTGGTTTCCTGCTGAACATCAGACGCGCCGTTCCTGCCTGCTGCTTTCTAATTAAAGTGCTGAAAGAATATTGCTCCTTAAGGCAGATAAGGCCCAAATTCCCTCTCCTGGGTGAAGCCTGGCTTTGTTTGGATGCTCCAAATGGATGCCCGGGGCCGGTTCCCTGAGGGCTGCGCCTGGGAGCACGGGGGTCTCACCTGAGGTGGCCCCGGGGTCTTTTCTGAGAATGAGCCCAAATTAAGGTGCAGAAAGCCCCCGTGACGAGCGGYGGTGACGCTGCGGCCGCCTCCCCAGGGCTCATCCCCCCCGGGCTTCCTGGCTGAGGAAGGGACGTCGCGGAGAGCCCCTAATTCAGCAGAGCGTTTTGGCCCGTGCGCCGGGTCCCCTCGGCTTGCGGTGGAGGTTGTAACGGTTTTAAGAGGCGCTGAGAAGCCAAAGGCTGCCCGGGGAGGAGGACGAGGGCTGCTCGCTCCGGGAGGCAGGAAAACCCCGCCGGGACGTGGGCACGGAGGGGTCGTGCGGGAGCTCGAGGGCTCTGCCGGGGAACACCCGGGCTCCAAAGGGAGCCACGCGGGCAGGGCCAGCGCGTCCTCTTCCCTCTAGGCTTGGACCCAGCTCCTTCCCYGTCCCGTCCCATCCCGAACAAGTGCTTGGCCCAAGCCACGTGGTAAGTTTAGACGTTTTAAAATTGATGCCTTTTTCTGCTCATAACTCAGACCGTCCCGTGTATCAGAGACATATGGAAAGTTTATTGCGTTCTTGGTACAGCTCCGGCCAAGTGSGCTGACTAATGGCYGTGGATTTATTTATTTATTTATTTTTAGCTAGGGCTTGGCTTGAGAATCCTCCTTCGAAAGGGATAGCTCTGGCTTGGGAAATAAATCACGAGTTTTTCCCCGGACGGAGTGTTCAGCCTGGAACACGCGCAGCGCCCGACGCGGGGAGGGGASGCGGGGGAGCCTGGGCCCTGCAGAAACGTGCTTGCCCCGGGCGCCAGGTGCTGATTTACTGCCTTGTCCCAGGACAACCCCGCCGGCGTCCTCCGGTGACCGGCGGCTCCGAGACCGGCGTTGCCGGGGATCCGCAGGGCTCCGAAAGCCGGGGCCGCAAACCCCACGCGGCTCAGCGGGCCCGTCCTCGGCTCCCCACGCTGCCCACGGGCACGTCCACGAGGCGCTGCACGAGCCCAAGCCACGCAGATTGATRGGAAACCAGCTGGAAACGCCTCGGGTTTTAGATCTGCCCCTTGCAAGGCAATAAGGACCTGCAGGATGAGCTGCTGCTTGTCCTTTTTTTGGGCCATGCAAGCAGGTTGCATGCGAGTTTGCAATGCTGGGCACGAGGGTGCAACATTGGACACGAGCGTGCACTGCTGCACGTGGCTCTCCACGGGCTGGGGAGACGTGCAGCTCTCCCCAGGCTGCTCCGAAAGCTCAGCCGGGTGCCAGGTATGAGCGAGTGGAAGGAGCGTGGCGCTGGCCGGGCTCCGAGGCACGTGGTGGCCCGGGGACAGGCGCTCTGCCCCATGCACGGCCCGGAGCGGCCGTCCCGCGCCCACCGCCAGCTCCTTGCGCGGCCGCCCGGCACGTCCAGGGGTCCAGCAGCATCCCCCCGGCGGGGGACGCGTGTTCGGGCAGGTTTCCAAGCGCGTTTGCAGTCTGCACACAGAGGATTTGCAGGCTGCCCCGAAGCAAGCGCGGCTGCTGGGGGAGCATCGCCCAGGAGGTGGCTCGTGTTCTGTCACCTCTCTGCTCCAGKGGGACCTGCAGGGACTGAGGGCCTGCAGCAGCTCAGGCTGCTGGAGAGCGAGAGCGAACCCCTCGCTTTCCTGCTCCTCCAGGGACATCCTRAGCAGAGGCTGAGCTGCTGCCCGTTGTCCTTTCTGGCTTGAGCTTTGAGGCTTTCGGGTCAGGAACTAGAAACTGGCACTTTCATCTCACACTTGGTGCTTTTGAGTTGAAAACAGCCCGTTTCTGCTCTCAGCTGCTGCCTCGCTGGGGCCGTGCCGAGCGCATCAGGCTCTTTCCCACCGCGCGTCCCCAGCCCTTGCGGCCCGGGGTGCTCGAAGATGATTCAGAGCCGCAGACTGGCGTGTGCAGAAAGTTGATGCCGCCGTTTTGCCCTCCTTGGCATAAATGGTTTCATGTTTTGAGGTGTGTTCCTTAAGCATTCGGCATCCGGATGGGCTCACACGCTCCTCCGCACGGCAGCGACGCTGCCCTTCCCGTGGAGACGGGCGCGTTGCCGGCTCCCTGTTTCTGCCCCCCAAGCAAATGCAGCCTGYGCCTCTCAGTGACCCGCTGACACCCAGCGAGCGGGCTCTGATTTTGGGGCACGACTCCTGCATTCCCCCGGTTTCTTTGCTGTGTTCCCTCCCGCGTCACGGCTGGAGGAGCAGCCCAGGGCGCAGGGGTCCCGTGGGTCTCTGCCCTATCCCTGGGCTCGGTGCCTGATGGTCCTCCCTGCCCGTGGTCCCCAGGGCAGGGACCCCCCACGACTCCGTCTGCTCTGGGCAGGACTCCTGGGTCCTGGCTCTGCGGGAGCTCTGTGTTCCCGTCGCGGGGGGCCTTTGGCTCGTGAATCAAGTGGGTTCTAGCTGGACCCTGCTGGTCTGTACTCCATAAAATATCTGCCTCGGCGCTGGTTTTGTGCTTGCGATTCACGCCGCCCGTTGGGATGATGACAGCAGCGCTGGAGAATGCAGATTTCTGGCTTTGCTGCCTCAGTTTTAGKGTTGTCTCTCCTGGCAGAACGCTGAGGTCTTTAGGCCACGTCTTCTGCTCATGCTGCTTCGCAGCTGGCGTTCGGTGGCCTGTGCATCCTCTCGGGGTGTCCTCCTCCACCCCCCTCCTGCCCCCTTCGCCTCTCCCACCCTGTGGCCTGTTTCTACCACCTATAGGCAAAACCCTTCTGGACTCGCTGCTTCCTTGGTGCTTCCCGCCCTGTATTTCCCTGCTAACTTTGGCACCGTTTCTCTTGCTGTCATCCTTGCAGGGGGTGCCACGCGCAAGGCAGTCCCAGCGAGAGGCCTTTCTCGGCAGCACCCTAGGGACAAGCGTTGGCTGTTTTTAGTTTAATTCCCTCCCTCTTTCTGCTGGGCCCTTCTGCTACCTCTGCGCTTTGCTTTTCCTTGGCACCAGMAGGRCGTTTCCCCTTGGGCTTTGGCAGATCCCGCCGAYCCCGCCGCGTCTCCGTGAGGACGGYGTTGAGCCCCCGGGCAGGACGAGCGCTGACGCGCGAGCAGCGGGAGCACCCGCCGGGCGGGCGCGGGCTCGCGGCACCGCTCCCCGTCCCTGCYCTCCRTCCGCGGCACGTGAACGCAGCCCTTGAAGTCAGGTCCTGGTCGCAGCGGCCGTGTGGCGCGTTTGGCCGCTGCGGGGGCCTGTTGTGCGCCCTGCAGGGCTCGCTTTGGCCAACTCGGGGCTGTTGGAGCGGGCGAGGGCCGCGGGGAGCCTGGCCCGCCCGTCCTGCCTGGCCGAGTCGTGATTCAAAGCGCAGATCCGCGCTGTGAAACACCCCTGCCTTCCACTGGCTGCACTGCCCCCGACTCGCGCTCGTCTCCAAAATGTCTTTTGATGGGTGCTGKGAAAGTTACTGGCGTTTAATTCATCATTTAACATTGCCAGAAGGGCCATTCCTACAGACAGTCTCACAATTATCACCCAGATGGTATTGGGAAGCTCTTCCCTTTGCCTGGAGCATCTCTCCCGGCTTCCCCAAAGCTCTCCCTGTCTCAGGGTGGCCGCTATTGCACCAAGGGGAAAAACTGCCCTTGATGSGTCGCCTTCTTCCCTGAAACCCCTTAATTAACCAGCCCGGCCTTCGGAGGCGGCGCCTGCCCGTGCGCCTTTGCAAGAAGAGGTGCAGSGGGCCGCCCAGGCCGGCACCCTGGCTCCTGCACAGCTTTCCTTGGACGCTTGCTCACGGTTTTATAGTTCTGCTTTATTAGCGACATTAAATTGATATATGCTTTATAATGAGCCAGACTTCAAAGGATGCAATTCCACAGGCTGGGCGAAACGGACTCCAAGGCTTGCTTGTGTCTCATGGAAAACTGTAGAAACCCTCCCTTCAGTTTAGAGCCCGTTACACAGCTAGACTGTATTTCTGGTCATTTTCATTGAAATTCATTATTTTTGGGGAAGGGCTAGAGTAAAACATGATCTCTGGTGCCCGTGGTCATCTGCTGCCTTGGTGGGWCATCTTAATCCTCCATGGCACAGCACTAGATGCCATGGAAGTAACAGTGATATATCAAATGTTGGATTATAGCTTTAGGGTYGTGAATATCCACAAGGGGCGAATGGATTGATGGGAGACAAAGGCCCTGCTGTTGGAAAGTTGCCCTAGAAAAGCAAGTGCGGAATGCCCGGGAAAGGGAGGGCTTCCCCATGGCGGCTGGGCGGGCGCTCCAGCTCCGCGCTCGTTGCCTCCCGGACCTGCAGGTTCCGCCGTGTCCTTTCTCCAGCCCTTTCCTCCGGTTCTCGAGGTGCTGAGCTCCCCGGAGCAGGGACTCGCGGGCTCCTCCGCGGCGCCTTTCCCTGCTCTTCCCGAGCTCTTTATCAGTCCCGGTGCACCAGGAAATTTGGTAAGTTCCCGAGAAGACCCTGAGGCTCTATAAAAGCTCAACTCGTGATTCATTTCCTTCCTATTCGGGGATAGGCTAATTTGAGCCTRTGTGCTGAACATTAATTACCCTCCTTGCCATGGTTTCCTACTCAGGCATCCTTTCCCCGGTGACTTTCTGCTAGCTCAGGTCCAAGGCCATAAAAGCTCCCCTATTAGGAAAGGAAATATTTTACATGGGGTTTGTACTGTAAGCCTGAGGTCAGCAGGAGTACAGAGCGAGCGGCAGGAATACACACTGTTCTCGTTCTTTCCAGCATGAGAAATGAATCAATAACTCATTGATTTAAATTAAAACGTCTTCCCTGCAAAACGTGCAGCCGGCTCCAGGGGAGGTGAATGGCGTGAGCCCTTCCTCCCTTTGCTATTTCTCCYGCTGGGAAAAGGGGATTGGCAGCTGGTCTCCCTTTGGCCTTTGTCCCATCCCGATGGATTCGGAGGAAAAGGGAGACAGGAGACTTGTGCTCTCTCAGGGATCTTGGGATAATGTTGACTTGCATCGTAAAGAAAAGAAATTAAACATTCCTCTACACTTCARTCTATTACAGTGGGCTAATTAAAAAGTATTTGTATTAGTGAATGTGTTTATGCTCATTAGAAAACAGTCAGCTAACTATTTTTCAAGAYTGAGGTGCTGGCAGCAGATGATTTGTGGTCTTTGGAGGGTTTTCCTGCACATGATCCTAAAGTAGGGGATGCCATAAAGGGAACGCACTGCATGACCCTGAACGGTGCGTGCTGACGCTCCCAGCAAGATATTTAATGCTTAGTTGTGATTTTAGTGATCGGAAAAGTGCAGTAGCATTAACAGCAACGTGCAGGTCCAGTGTCCTTCCCAAATGCTGTTGATTTGCTTAGGGCTCTTCGGTGTCCAAGCAGCTTGTTGAGTCCTGSAGAAGGATTTCCCCTTCTTACCTGATGGAAAGATTCCGTTAGGGAAAGCAGTGATTATTGGAACCAAGCGTGTGGCTGTTGTTTTCCAGATTTGGTTATAAAAGCCTGCTAGTCTCCAACTGTGACATGTATTATGGTCTCGGTTTCACAGTTAGAATAATGTTTAGCTTGGCAGGGAAAGCTCTGAATGTGCTTATGGAGGAAAAGACACTTGCTGCACGCCCTATGAACTGCTTTGGAGCCTGGCCCTCCATCCCTCCCGCGAGCAAACCCTTCCACCTGCGCCCAGGGATCGCTGACGATGCCCCAGGCTGCGGCTCTGCCCCCGGCTCGCCCTGCGCCCGCCCCGCTTCTGGCCCTGTGGAACGTGCAGCCCGTGGGGGAAAAACGCAAAATCCCTTTTGTAATTAATTGCAATTACAGGACGCGTTGATATCGTGAAGGGTTATCTGCAGTCCTCTCCTTTCCCCTGCGGAATCGCACGGGCTGGTTTGTTCGACTCGCTCACGTGTGGGGCTCCTCGTCGGGCTGCGCGGTGCTGCTCGGATGACCCGCTCACGGTGCGCTTGTGTCTTGCACTGTCACCTTGCACCTGTGTCCCCAAGGGAAGGGATGTGGTCACGGGTGTTCCTGCTCCATCGGGACGTGCAGGTGCCAAGAGCTCATGGGGAAGGAGATCGTGGAAGGGATTGATGCCAACAAGGTGTTTGGATGTAGACCGCCCCCCGCTGCCAAGTCACCCTCCTGCTCCCGGGATCCCTGAGCCCAGCGTCTCCRTCCCTTCCCATCGTGTCCCAGCGCTGCTGCATCCTCTGCCGGCTTTTCCCGCCCTGAAGTGCGGAAGCAGCGCTGCAGGGATGCTCCGAATGGGAAAAACCTGCAGTGCTTCAGGACGGGGAAACCCACGGCCGAGCACCAACGGCTTCCCCGGAGCCAGCGCCTGCCTCGGGGACACTGAGCCGGGCCGCCAGGCGTTAACTCCCATTAAACATAAGCTGATGAGGAGCTTCCACAGGGCTTACGCTGCCCGGATTTAGGCGATCCCCAGCCTGCGCCGGCGCGTCGCTTGCGTGAGTCTGTCGCTCTCCTCCTCCTTGGCTTTCYATGAGTGCTAGTGCTGGATTTTGGCCGTGCTTGAAAACCTGCTTGAGTAAAAAYCCCTGGGAGCACGGGTGGGAGCGGAGGCAGAAGGCCAGGCCTGCGTTTTTTGGCCGTTGAGCTGCATTTTGTGCTTCATATAGCAGGCAGGACCTCAAGCCTCCCYGCTAGCGTGGGGCAAGAGCCGGGGAGGGAGAGGCTGGTTCTCGTCACGGCACCCAAGTTTTACTGGATAACGCCCTTCAAGGGGCCCGTGGAGCTGCCAGAGGGGCCCTTGCTCGGCTCCAACCGGAGGCTTTTCCCTCTCCTTGGTGGCCCTTGCAGCTCCCTGTGCCCGGGGCTGCGCCGGGACCGCGCTCCCTTCCCAGGTGGAGCGTCACCTGTCCCGCAGTGCTCCACGTTGGGTCCGTCAGGCATTTCCATCCCTTTTGTCTGTCMTTCCAAGTGCAATTGTGCC
Source organism: Eudromia elegans (assembly GCA_003342815.1). NCBI lineage: Eukaryota > Metazoa > Chordata > Aves > Tinamiformes > Tinamidae > Eudromia > Eudromia elegans. Next base: position 3,380,414 of record PTEX01000041.1, on the reverse strand, counting down.
TCGGTGCTGAGTTTTCCTTAAAATATCCCCTTGGCTCCAGCACCGGGTGCGCGTGCGGAGACGTGGGTGTCTGGGGAGCTGCAGAGGYGCAGKGAGCTCCAGCTCCCCGACCTCATCCCGAGCASCCTCTTCCTCCCCTTCTCCTTCCAAACCGCCCGAGCTCTCCAGCAGCACCGTCCCCATGTACCGGCCTCTCCCCTCGCTCGTGTAACATCCTTGCTCATTGAATTAACGGTGGTTTCTGCTAAAACTCCTATTTGATTACGGGCGCTAATCCTTTTTTCCCTGCCAAAGGAGACGTCAGGAGGAAGTGGGAAGTGTCTGTAGCTCCGAGCCTAAACATGGGGTGGGAGTAAAGGTGGCCCTGGAGCGACATCCCCCTCTCCAGCTCAGCAACGTTTTGTTCGTTCGGCTATTTAAAGATATATGTATAAGAGTGGGAAATATTTTAAGTCACGTGCTGGTATAAAATTGAGAAATCTGCAGGAAAAGGGGCTCCTGGTGGAGCCCAAATTTGTATCAGCCTCTCGTGCCCCCATCCTCTGCTTGTGGCGCCGCATCCAGCTCCACAGGGCACGGGAGTTGGGACTTCCTTGCCCTTCCCTCCTTCCCGATTTTGGGGTGATTTTGCTCCCTGGGGAGCTCCARCAGAGAATTCCTGCAAGGGAGCGCCCTGCGTATTAAAAGGAAAAGTTCTGCACTTCAAAGGCTCTCTGGAAGGGATGGATTTAGAAACAAAAGGCGGTTTTATCTGCCCGTAAAATCTTGTAAATGCGTCAGCAATTGTGRGGAATAATGAAAGGTGAAACTTGCCTCTCACCGGGGCGCTTGCTTCTGTCACAGGTCAGGAAATGAGGTAACGAGCTTAAAAATATATATACTAAAAATCAATGTTTGGTTTGGCATAAAAGAAAGATTGAAACTCTCCCTCTGGGGAGATGCTGCCGCCTCCCCAGGAAGCTGCTGGGTTTGCAGCTGGGTTTGTGCTGATCCCGAGGGCGGCCTGGCCAGCAGCTCCCTCCCCGYTCGGCCCCAGGCACCCTTGTTTAGGTGCAGGTTCAATTTAGGCGTCCGCACCCCTGATTCGGGGTGGATCTGGCACAAAGGTCCAGCCCTGGTTGTTAAACCTTCCCGTGGATCTCCGGGATGCTCCTGGGAGCGGGATGAATCCCGCACCGGGATGCGAAGGCGAGAGGGAACAACCCCCTCCAGTGTTGGCGTGTTCGATGGGCGCCTTAAACGTCAATAAACCCCAGCCCCCCGCCCCAGAGCCGCGTGCTGAAGCCCTAACTCGACTKTATTGATCACGGAGAGGCTGTTATTCAGGAGGGCTGTTTAGATTCACCAGGGAAAACGATCGCAATTAGAAGTGCCTGCAGCGCCTCGTTAATCATATTTTGTTGCCGTTCTCGAGCCAGGAGCCAGACGTGTTTGGCTGCTCCATCCACAAGGGCCGGAGCTTCCCGCGCCCGTCGCCTCGTGCCATGGGACGGGGACCCAGCTGGCACTTGGAGCATGTGGTTTTTGGGACATCCTCCGTGCCGGCGTTTGCCCATGGAGCCGAATGGGATTTGGTTTCATGCCCTCGTCCTGCACCATGATCTTCCTTAGCAGCTTCCTTGGCTTTTATCAGCAAAACACCTCTTCTTGTTGCAATCCTGAGTTAATTTATCCTCGTGGCTTGCAGGAAGGGAAAATGCCACGGCCCTTCTTGGCAGAYGGAAAACCAAGGGGTTGGGGGTTGTTTCGGATATCAAAAGATGCAATTTAGATCTGGCTCTGCAGCTCCTCTTCCATCTCCTCTGCTCGGTGACCTAGGACTAAATATTTTATTAGATGGAAATTACATACATATATGCATTATATATATATGTATGCAGACAGATGTATGCATGGGTCTATGTATCTGATCCAGGCTTGCGGCACCACCGGCCCCAGCTGCCGCTTGCTGCCTTTGCTCCACTTGATCTTTATTTCCCCCCTTCCCTTTGGCCTATGAATCATGCCAATAAAAGGCACTTAGGGAGGTTTTGGCCCCACGTGGCTGCATCTCGGCTTTTCCGCTCCGGAGCAGGGACAGATTCCAGCCCCACGGACCCTTGGAGGTTTTGGCTTTCCGGCTCGAGTCAGGCTCGAATCCCAGGCTGCCTGAGCCGGATTTGGGCCCAAAGCAGCGCGACGCTCCGCCGGGCTTGGCGGTGTCATTGCACCGCAGGTAATTAACACCGCGGCGCCGGTAATCCCGTGCGCGGAGAGCTGGGGCCTTCCCCAAAGCTGCTTTGCATCATAAAACTCCTAATCAAATACAGGAGAGATCCCTGCCCTCTCCGCAGCTTTAATCCCGCKTCTCTCCCAGAACTAAACAGCTTTAAATTCCTCGGCGCCCTCGGTGTGTTCAGCCGTGGAGGCAGAAACTTGGCCGCTTTAAAGCCTTCCCCTAGTGCCAGAGCTGCATCTCCGCGAGCGCGGCCGCCGTAATCCTCCCTGATTTATCCAAGCTCCTCACGAATGCGAATCGTGGTGTCCTGGACCCCTAGATCCGAATTGCRACTGACGGGCTATGAAATGCTAATTGCACCCAGGGCGTTTTGCCCGGTGCAAACACCCCCCGGTGATGCTCCYGGTGCCAAATTCCCTCCGCCCGCGCTGGCCCGGCCGCGATGGCGGCACCTGCCCCTTTGCAAACCTCTCCTCCCACGTATGGGTGTTTCTGGTTTAAATCGCGAGCCGGATCGCGGCAGGGGGTGAAACCRGAGCCGTGGAAACTCCCCTGGAAAGCGGCAAGCGGGAGTTTCCTGAGGGTGCGGACGCCAGATCAAGGATCAGCCTGGCCTTCCCAGGTCTGTACGTGTATATACATAGTTAAAAATACACGTATTTGCCTTATTTCCCCCATCCTCAGTGGCTTCTAAGGCTCAGCGAAGGTGCCCAGCCTATTGCATGTGCTCAAGTGCATCCGAGGCCACTGTCCCCGGGACTCCCCTGGTTATTTCCCAGGGCTGCCCGTGCCCTGTGGGCTCTGGAGGAGCCGTTTTCCCTGCAGGGAAAGGCTCTTTGCCTCAGACCTTGCAGGAGGGGCTCATTTTACAGCAGTGCTGGGGCTATAAAAAGAAACGCGTGGCCGTGACGGGGAAGAGGAAAGGCCGCCCTCTGATTTCTTGACACATCTGTATTTTTAGTCTGCTGCCCTGAATAGCAAAGAAAAATGTATATTCGTGCAATCTGCCTTTGTGCGTTAGTGCTAGTTCACGTTWCACATGCTCCAGGGCAGGCTCTTTCCACGCAAGGTGGTTTCCCCCAATGGCCAGAGCAGCTGCAAAACCCCCAAACCTGGACCTGGGCRGGCTTGAAAACGACCTTCCCTTTAATCGTCCCCAGGGTCACRGTCTGACCGGGGAGAAGGGAGGGATTGTGACCGCGGGGGCTGTCGGCTCAGGGCTGGCCCTGCCTGGGGACAAGGGCAGGTTTTCAGGAGCCGAGCGCGGGAGACCGAGCAGCAAAATCAATACTGTGTCTGCATCGTTTATTTACCCGCTGTGAGCGATGGTGTTTAAATGGCCCCTCCCTTCAGTGCTGGGCACGTTCCTCCTCTCCGGGGTTTTAGAGCCGCTGCTGGTTGCAGGGTCCGTGTGCGCCCGGACGAGGGTTGTGGGGGCCCCGCGGGCTTGCAAAGGGCTCCAGTGCCACAAGGGCTCCCAGAGCTGCCTCGTGGTCCCCCTTGAGTGTCTCCCGTTCCCGGCTGCGTCGCATTAGGGGCTGCGCTGGCTTTGCWTGGCAGGGACGTGCCCGGGGCGGCGCATCCTCACGGAGCTGCCCCGGGAGCTGCTCCCACGCAGGGCTCAGCGTTCAAGACGGGGATCTGCAGCAGGAGAGCGGCTGGAGCAGCTGCAGGAATGACATTCCCGGGAGTGGATACCTCGCGTGTTGCAGGGGTCCAACACAAGGAGCAATGCGGATCCGCGGGGTGAGCGGGGTGGATTTGGCCCCCACTTGGTGCTCAGCTGCACTGCAGCACCCCCAGCTCCCCTCAGCCCATATGAGGAAGCAGGGGGGGTTTGCTGTGTACGTTGTGTTTCACAGAACGTATGGCCCATGCATTAGGAACACTTGGGAGGTGCTGCCTTTATTAGCAGGTAACACGAGGCACCAGCACCACAGATTTCATCTCCAGAGGCGGCCAAAGGAGATTCATCTCCGTGTGTTTTAGGTGGCTTTAAAACCCGATCCTGCCAAATGGCGCCGCTTCCCTCCGGATCGGCGTCTTCCCCTGCGCCACCCACCCCCAGCGCGCCCGGGTGTCACAGGATCCTTCTCGGAAACGCAATAGTTCCCGACAGGGCTCCGGTAAAGACCGAGCACTTAAAAATATGTTCACAGTGTAATTGTATATCGCGAATACGCGGCGGTGCACTATACAGCTTAAGTGAATGATTGCATATTACTTGGACTATACGGACAGCTTAGCTTATGAAATGTATAACTCATCTGGTATATGGAAAACCGATACGTCTTCCATATGGGCAACAAATCAGAGATTATTATCTGGAGGGGGGGAAAAACGCCTCTGCCATATAGAGTGTTTTTGCTTGGAGCAGATGCAAGTTTTCATTCCTGATTCGTGACTAAGTTTCCGAGGTTGAGCAGCCCGGAGGGATGATCTCAGCCTCGCGCCGCGGTGCCCGTCGCTGCGGGGAGCTGGACCAGCCCCGCAGGCTGCTTCCCACCCGGGGGGGCTGGAAAACCCGGCCACCCAACTCCTGCCCGAGTTGGCAGCAGGGAGGGGACTCCTCACCGCTGCTCCCGGCTGCTCCAAGGCGATGGCMGCGCTGGGACGAGCTCCTTGCCGCCCTTCTCGGCATCGCGGGACCCAGCCTGTGTCCCCCGGTACCGACTTGCAAATCCATCAAGCTCAGGGGATGATCTTGTTACAGGGAGATTATGCTAATGAAATGTTTCCTGAGATCAAACTCATTTTGTGTTCAAAAGCATTAAAATAAATGGTGCCTAATTGAATCTTATAAACGGTCCCCTCCTGATAATGAACYGCTATTAATTATAATCGAGGGAAGGCAGAGCACAAACGCAGTGGTGGCGTGGAGGGCACGSGGCCCCACACCAGCCCCGGCCTCCATGTTCCCCTTCCCATGTTCCTGGGATGCATCGGTGGGATCYTTGGGACACTCTGGATGTCGTCACCACCTGGATCCGGTGGCACCGAGAGTGAGACCGCTCGGGTCCTACTCGTGTGCGTGAAGCCAGGGCTTGTTTTTCTCTAGCTTTTAAACTCTCTGTGCTTTATTACCACTCTTATTGTCGTTGTTGTTATCAAATTTATTTTATTTTTATTTCCCAAAGCCCGGAACCTTTCCAACCGCAACGTTTTCTTTGCAGCAAGGGTGACCTCATCGGCTTCAAAGCCGAGAGCGGGCACCGGAGCTCGACCRGAGAAAAATTACAGGAATTCATCTGTCAACAGGGACGTTTCCATTTAATAAGCGCTCAGTTTGAAATCGCATTAGCCCCTCAATTATTTATCAGCGCGCGGCGACGGCGCAGCTTCTCGGCGCGGGTCTAGGAAAAGAGGCCAAGGTCTTTCCGTGCGTCCGAGCTGGTGGAAACGCAGCCCGGTCCCGTTTTCAGGCTTTGCAAACGTGCAAAGCCCCGGAGGCCCTGGGCTGGCGGTGCTCTGGTCAGCATCGGGACTGGTCGTTGCAGGGCACCCGGCATCGTGCTCCTGCCTGGGATGCTCCATCCAGGGCTGCCCGCTGGGCTCCCGCATGGGCGCGATGCTCCGAGTGCAGCCAGGGAGACTGTCACCTTTTGGTCTCTTTGGCTTCCAGGCATTWAAGGGGAAATAACTAAATAGGCTGCGATACAGCAATCAATCACCCTGGTGATGGTGGGAAAATACAGCACTGTCTAGCACTAGAGCAATATGAAACGGGTGCTGGCGCCGCCGACGCCGTGTCCAGGACCGCCCCGTACGTGTGGCTGGGCCCAGCGAGCGTCGCTGACCCCGCTGTTTGGCGGCTGGAAAAGCCAGCTCTGAGGTGCTGATCCGCGTTCCACCCCTGCTCCGAGAGCTGCCAGGCAGAGGTGCTTCCCCCGCAGCCAGGCGGGATTTTGGGATGCAGCCCGGGTGCGGAGGCAGGAGCCTGGGCGCTTCAAAGCCACGTGCTCCGAGACGGGATAGAAACCATCCCTATGGAAATCCCGTGGAGAAGGTGAGGATAAATCCCACAGGTTGTGCAYGGCCCATCCCAGAGGCACCAGGCCCTGTGTGAGGATGCAAGCAGCCCTCGTACCCAGCGCGGGACCCGGGCTCGGGGCTGCAGGGGAAACCCTGCCCTGGCCCGAGTGCCGCCCTCCTGGGACAGTGATTGTGTTCTGAGCGCTCTCCCCCTGATTAGGAACGTATTTATTGAAGTTTATCTACTGCAATATGTATGAGTCTCTTATTAGATAATTGCCAAACCTCAAACACCTGCTTAACAGATCGTGTACGTAACCCATTRCATAGTTGTTAAACCACACGAGCTTTAACGCGTCGAGTTGAATGTAAAAGCTCCTGGAAGCTGAAGCCAACGTGCGACACGGAGGGTGAGGCCCTGCCTTGCTGCTCCCCAGCGGGCAGGYGCTCAGGATGTGTTTGTCTGCGGGTGGTTTTGCAAAAAAAGCGTTCCCGATGTAATCGATCCGTGCGCCTGTGCGATGAATTGTGCCGGGAAGCTGCAAAGCCGCCGCGGTCCCAAATYGAGGGATTTAGGGATGGGGAGAGCCGGGGTGGCTCCCGTGCTGCCTTCTTGTAGATCTGGACTCGGTTTCACCACCTTGGCCCTCCTGGTGCGYGAGGACCCGCAGGTCCGGCTGCCCGGCCCCATGGCTGGCACCGCTTGTGCCCATCCCCTGCTTTGAGGTTTATCACGGTGCTCAGCTTGGAAGCCGGCCTGAATCTCCAAGCTGGCGGCCTCTCTGTCTCTCTGGTTATTTTATTMATGATGAAGCAATATGGAACGGAAGCCCGAGAGCCAAGGAGAGTGTGAGAAGAAACACGATCCCRTCTCGAACGCCTGCCGGGCCGCTCTGAGATCTGCCCCTCAGCATTYGTTCTGCCCGGCTTGGGTTTTTGCAAAACTCTGGAGCCCTGAAAATGGGACGTGACAYGAAGCTGGCGACGCGCAGACCCACCTCCTACCCCTCCGCTTCTCCRCAGACCTTCCAGGGCCTTCGGGAGCTGCTGGTTAAGCCCCACGAAGCTTTTTGTGCAGCACTGGGATCCCTCCRGAAGGAGACGAGCCGCTCGGGTGCCCATCGCCCGCTTGCACCCAGCGCCGCCCTCCCCGTGGGGAATCGGCCCACGCGTGACCGTCCCCAGAGCGCCCGTCCCCTCGTGGCCGTGGGCAGCAGCTCCCGCCCTGCCGGGCTTGCCCCGTCTCGGCGGCCCCCGCCGCGCTCGACCCTTCGCAGGAGGAGCCCTCGGGGCCGCAGCGGGCTCCTACTCGTGACCCGAGCGTTTTGCAGCGGCCGGGGCTGCTTTTTCCTGTCCGCTGCGATAGGAGAGGAACGCGCTGCGTGCAAACGGCTGCAAACGCAGCRCCGAGACCCCGCGCTCCGTGCGTGYACATCACACGGGTGATTTCTGTGCGCAAAGCCGCCGCCGCTCCACCCAGTGATTTACAGCACGCGGCTTGCGAGGCTCCTGCTAACTAGAAAGGAAGGAGAAAAATGCATTGCTTTTAATAGGAAAGGAATAATATCTCTTTATCTATGCCTGCAGCYGTGCTTAAAGTCGCAAGGATAAGCTGCATTTCAACTAAAGCAGCATACACCACTCAGAAACAGCAATATCCCTAAGCTCTGCTCCGGGTCTCGTGTTGATTTTGATATTTTTAATATCGCATCCAGACAACAGAGCCTGTCAAGCGGCGCGTGAAGCATTCATTTAACTAAGCCAATTTCAGATGTGTAACAATTATAAAGAGATAGGCTCAGATGAGTCAATTTGTCTCGAGTGTTTTCTAGCTGAACTTAATAATATTGGAGATGTGAGAGAAATCGGAAAAAAATTCACCCTCTGCGTTCAGTTCTTTTGAGAAGTCGAAACACCTAATTCACTCTGGCAAATGATAAATGTTCCTCCCCTCTCCTAATTACATCTTGCCTTAGTCACAGCGGTGTCTAGTAAATCTCCTTTTGAGACTATACACAGCACATGCTGAACTTGCTTAGAAAAAAACAAGGGGAAGAAAGGAAAAGTTCCTGATTAGATTTTTTTTTAAGAGCAATTCATTTTGCTCCTGTGGGATTCGGATTAACTTTTCTTGCTGCTGGCCCATAGCACCTCCGTGCCAGAATCCGTGCATCTCTGTGAGCACAAACTGCGGGCTCCTCCGTCCGGTGGTTTGTACCTGCAGAGAGAGGGAATTAAAGGAAGTTTTGCAGTCGCACATCTGTAATGCTCCTTCCCTCCGTCTCTTTAGTGTGGTGCATCCTGATGGTGCTTTCTCCATGATGTTTTTCTGCTCTCTGCTCCGATTTCKTTGGTCCCAATGGAAGTGACCACGCGACTGCGGGAGCCCCTGGCGAGATCCATACATCCAGGAGCAAGCATGGGCATGCAGGTTCGTTTTCCACAGCGAGGGTGATTTAATCATGGGGACAAGCAAGGGACTGGGTTTTCCCYTCTGAGATGTGATTTACTTGTGAGTATTTGCAGATTTGGCTGAGAAATTTCTCCTACCTGCATTTTAAACAGACAGGCCTGAGCTTTCTGCTGGCTGCAGATGCAAGCCCCATCCCAGCCCCATCCCAGCCCCATCCCAGCCCTGTTCCAGCCCCATCCCAGCCCCGTTTCACCCAGCACTATGAGGAGCAGCTCATAGACCAGCTCTGGGCGCGTGGGCAGCTCCAGCCTCCCGGGAACCTGATGCAGTTTCCATCCCGAGGCCACAATCGGCTCTGCATCCCTGCAGGAGGGACCGGCACCGTYGCTGCTGTTTGGACTGTTTATCTGGTTTGGTCTAATCCTACACAGCCAGTCATTACATTTTTATGCTCTTTGCATTGCCGGTCTTGCCCGGGGCACTGCAATGAGTGCATGGTGTGTGGCTTAACGAGCCTCCACACTGCCAATGCAAAGGTTTTAACRGCAAATCAGTGCAGCAGACTCAGGACGTGGGCACCAATAGCACGGCTGCTCTTGGGGAGAAAAGAGCGTTTATGTCTCTGTATATAGGGCTGGGCGTTCAGCTTCGCAGCGGGCTGGTGGGCTCTCTGCGTCCACAGGACACGAGGGTGCTGCAGGCAGCTTGGGTCACCATAATCTCTCCTTTGGCTCCAGCTGTGAGTCACTTTGAGCATCTTTTCCTTCTCAGTGTTGTCCTTGATGGCRGCAAGGAGCGTTGAAAGGGGCAGATGGGCTCCGTGCGGCATGGGGCTGATTTCGGAAACGCTGGGGTCTGTTTTTTAAAGGACCCTGGCAGCTCCAACCGTAGCATGGAGCTTATTGACGTTTAAAGAAACCCAGTGTCAAATACACTGCGCTCTCCCCAACACCTTCCTCCCTTCCCTTCCTGTTGCCTTCTCGCCGAGGGGCACAGACGCATCCAGGGACAAGTGGATCTGCCCTGTCCCCTGCACTCCTGCTCCTCGCTCCTGGTTTATTGTGCACAGGGCTCATGGTGGGCTCGGAGCCCTGTCCACACTGGCGCCCATGCCGTGTTCGAATCCCTCCGGCATCGCTGGGCTCGAGGAGGAAGCTCCCAGGAGAACCTTACAGTCTCTTTTCCTCTGGAAAATGCCATTAACTTCATTAATCTATTGCAAAATTGTTAACAGAATCAGAGTCTCTGGTCTTAACCAAAGGAAATTCTCATGACAAATGTCAGGGTTTTCCTTATGAACAAGTCTGGGAGAAAGTCAAGGAGCAGGGAGAAGAATCCGGGCCCGATGTCTGTGGCATGGAGCGTTTCCAGCTTGCGCCCACTCATGACTGGTTCCCACAGGAAGATTTCCCATCACAGAGGACACCCAGGCTGGAGATAGGCCACAGAGCCGGGTTTCTGCACTTGGCATCATGGGGCATTGTGAGCAGCAGGGATAGCTTGGAAAACCAGGAGTGGGTAAAAGCAGACATTGAAGGGACACGTCAGTCTGTRCTTTTCCTTCCCACTGTGATCTCTGCTTCTCTCCCGTCTCCTTTGGGTTGTGATTTTGCAGTTTCACTGCCTTAGATCATCTTTTTTTGGCCCATTTCTGGGCAGCAGCATCCTCAAGGAAGGACGTGATTTCTGGGAGCACTGGATATGGGACAGGATCAAGTTTACAGCACAGCAGCCCCTTTCCCTGCGCTCCCCATTCCCAGCCACTGTCACATGTCCCAGTGGGAAATAACCTTGGCCCTTCGGATGTGACACAGGTCAGGAGATGTGAGCAAGAAAGGAGGGCACCTTAGGAAACCTTCCAGCCTGATCACCGTGCAGAGTGTGCTACAGCTTCAAAATTAAGTACAGTTGCCATAGAAATATTAATTGGGAACGAAAAAAACCTGAAGATGACACTTGAGCTGAAGACAGGGTGTTACGGAGAGCTGGGGACAGCGATGGAAACGGCACCCTCGAGAGGAAGGTGGTTCCAAGAGGGCACGGCGGAGGGGAATGTTCCATGCACATCAGCAGGTCTCCACGTCCGCGGTGCCTTGAACGCTGTGGGGTGAAGGATGCAAAACGGGTGTCAAGGATGGAGCCTCCTCCGGCCTGCCGGGAGGAATGGGAGCCGTCTCGGGATGTGAGCCGTCTCGGGATGGAGGCCCCAGCGTTTTGCTCCTGTCCTGCCAGGACGGGTGTGGGACAAGGAGCCCCCGCACCGCACTCGCTGCATTGCCAAGCGAGCAGATCCCTGCAAAACCAGGCGAGTCCCGCGCTGCGTCCTCCTGCCGTCTGGGTTCTCAACTGCGGGCAGAGGCTGCCAGGAGCTTCCCAGTGCCAGGCTGGATCCAAACCTCCTCCCAGCGGCATCATTTGCATGGAGCTCAGGGAAAACCCCAAGGCATCAGCAGGAAATGTGGGGAAACCAGTCCCTCCGGCTCCCAAATCCCGGAACCGCTGCTTGGCCGGGATGTTTTGGGAACACTGAAACACCYGGGAAGGGAAGAGCGCCGCTCCGCGCGCTCGTGTCTCTGCTGATCTCACCACTTAACACGAGGAGGGCCAGAGCGGAGCCGGGCTTTTCCCAGGCACCGCCTCCTGCTGCGTTTTGCGCTGAAGTTAATTGCAAACGAGGACATGGAAATAGCTTATTTTGACTTCCCTTAAACCCCGCTTCATTGATTCCCCCCCCTTATTTTTTTTTTCCATCTTGAGAGGCAGGCCTGTATCTATTGGAAAATAGCAATTATTTCTGTAATTCCCTAGAATTAGCGGAATTAGTTGAATGGGTAAAGTAYGAAGCGAAGCGCGGATGAGGAGCGCGCTGGAGCTGGAAGCTCTTGTCTCCGTCCCCGGGCGCCCCGGCACTCGCTCCCGCTCTCTGCCAGCCCCGACCGTCTCCCTCGATGCCCTCCACGGGACTCCCCTTGCACGCTGCAGTTTGAGGTCTCTGGGTCTGCTCCGCCTCCGTGGCAGCCGGTGTTTTGTCACCCATCTCCACTCAGGCAAAAGGTAAACATKGGAAAAGCATCTGGAAAAACTTTGTGTCCCCGTTTGTAGCTTTGCGCAGAGCTTTGTGCTAATTCCCATCCTCCTGCTTGGAAACGGAGAGGAGCARAAAATAAATCCACAGGTTTACTTGAGCCAAGCGAAGGCGAAGTCCCATCTCAGGTCCTGCTGCCACAGGCAGGGCACCTTCCAGCTCTTCCTTCCAGCTCTTCCCATGTTGTGTCTGCCTGAGGTTTGGGGGCTCATGGTACCTTAGAGGAGAAATAAGTCTTGTGGTATTTTTAATAAGCTGCTGGTTTAACTCACTTAGGAGACCGTAATTAACGTGCCAAGATGAAACGAGAGACAAAGCTTTGATTTCTTCCTTTTTTTTTTCTTGAGGGATGCTGTGATAGATTTTGAACTTTGTATTCAGTTGCTTAAAAGCGGGGAAAATTAACAGGTTTCTGATGAGAAAAGCAAAGTCCCCTCCTTCAGAAGGAGAGATTCACTGAGGACAGCGAGCGGGTACCCCTGCACTCAGCCACCCACGGCTTGCTTTTTTTTTTCCAAGGGGTGATTCAATTACTTTAGGATGTGCTGCCGAAAAGAACACACTGGGCTCTGTTACTTGGCAAATTAGTCAAGTTCCTTTAGTGGTTTCTCTTGGTTAATAATTTCATTGAGGCTGCCTTCTGTTTTGTGGTTTCATCCTCACCAAGAAAACCCTCAAATGAGAGAGCACAAAAAAAAAAAAAAAAAAAAAAAAAGAGAGAAAAAGAGGAAAAATAGAAGTGCTGCTGCTCATTTAGTGCTGTTCATTTCCTAGCCTTTGCACAGCACGGGGGGCAGCACCCAGAACTGCTAGGGAAGCATGTTCTGAAAAGCAGCTCGCTTTGAGGTGCTTGTGCAGCAGCTGGGTGGAGGATATTACATTAAAAACAAGTGCTAAGACTGATATTTTGGCTGCATGATGAGACCATGTGGGTTCATTATCTGGGGGAGTTTTGCTCCTCAGCTACCTGTTTTCCTCCGTTCCCAACTAACTAGACACTGGCTAAACTGAGCAGTTTGCCCAACGTGGTGGGTCTGTGCAAGGGGGTCCCAATGAGCTGGGGCAGCCCCACACTGGCCATTCCCCAAGGGAAAAACCCTCCTCAGGGGCTGCTTTGGTGGAGGGAGAGATCCCCTGCACAGCCCCACTGCTTCGATCAAAATGCAACCTTAATCACAAAGCAACCTCAATAAAAATGCAATCTCAGTAAAAATGCAATCTGAATAAAAAATGCAATCCTAATTTAAATGCAATCCTATTAAAAAAGGCAACTAAAGCCTTGAGTGTCCAGCAGCTCCAGCGTCGATGTCTCGTGGATTTGGGCAGCGCCGGGGGCTCCCCRGCCCCGGGGCGGTGCTGGAGCCACCGCTTATCGCTTCGCCTTCGGGTTGGGTTCGCTCCGCGCTGCAGTCCGAGGGAGGGATCGCAGCTGTTCCTGGAACAAGAGGTCATCTGTTTCCTTTCAGGGAACTTGGCTCTTGCTGCATCGTTTTTGAGGAACAGCGAGGCCCTTTCATCTGCCGGGCAGGGCGACGGCGTGCCGGGGGTTTCTTCTTGCCCTTGAGCGAGAACTCATTTTCAGACCATTCCATCAACCCCCAAATCCGCTTTCTAGCTTGGAGAGCGCCTGGAAMGTGCAGCGGCATCTGGGTATTCTGCACCCTGGACTGCAAAAGTGAGCGGGTGCAAACCCCGTTGGCCAGGACTGTGTAGAGAGCCTATTTTTCCTTTTAGCCCTTTATTKTTGGTTAAGAATTCGCAGCAGCTCCCTGCAATGCCCAGGCCAGGGCATTTTTCCATTTTTGTGAAAGGAGGAGCCTCTCATCTCGCTCCGAAGCTGCCTGCGCTGCTTTCCCTTTACCCCATCGCCTGCACGTGCCGGATCATCCCGGGCCCTGTCTGCTGATGATGCTCTTGCTTTGGTGGCTCCCTCCTTGCTGGCAGGACCTTTGCTCCACGGGCCTCGTTGCAGGCGATGTGCCCCTACACGTCCACCTTGGGGAAGGCTTCATGGAATGAAGGTGAATTATGTCTGTGAGCGTGTTTGGGACAGAGCTCAGCTGTCGAGACGGGTTTGTGATGTTTGTGATGTCCTTGTGGCGAGGACATTCATGGCCCCTCCAGCCCCACTGTGCCCCTTGGGTTGGGTGCTACCTGCCCCATTCCCACCTACATTTCCCCACAGACACTCTGCATCCGTGCAGACCATCCATCCTCCAWGACCTCCCTCCGGAGCCATCACTGGGAACCCATGGGGTGCTGGAAGCGGCCGCCGTCCAGCCGATCCCGACCCACGGGCTGCGACTCCCGAGCTCCCGGTTGACCTGGGCTCCGGGAGCCCGTGCGGCCGCGGGGAGCGTGCGGGAGCGACACTCATCGCTGCAGAGTAATTAGAGCGCGCGCACGGGCGCAGCGGTGCTCATGGCTGCATTAGCATGATAATGAGTGTTCTCACTAGAAGCTTGTAATTATGTTTCCTCTTTTTCCCCCCCTCCCCTTGAAAGTATAATTAATTATGAACAGAGCCAGAGTTTGACGCTAACGCTTTTTTTTYCCCTTAAATCCCTCTTGGTTCTATTTCTGCCCTATTAAAAATTTATGAAGGAACCAGAGGTAAAGTCGTTTTCCCAGACAGCCGCTCCTATAAATTCAACGGGAATATGAAAAATAATAATAATGAAGGGAAGCGGAGGAGCGCCTTGCAGGTCTTTGCCCCTCTCTCTCTCTCAGGCAGAGTGCTTGTCCTTGCCAAGGTCCGTTCCCACAACAGAGCAGAGGGTTGATCCAGCCCCACATTTCGCTGGAGCTGTTGCATTTCCATGATGGCATCAGTGTGGTGGTATCTGTCATTGCTGAGCCCAATGGAGTTGTAACCAACGTGGTGGTATCTGTCATTGCTGAACCCAACGGGGTGGTAC